>JAPYYV010014498.1:0-14112 GCA_030522625.1 Copidosoma aretas
GGGCGGCCGGAGGTCCGCCCGGGGGTCCCGAACGTTCGCCCCCCGGTGGGGGTGTTGGGGGCGCTGGGGGGGCTGGGGGGGGGGGGGGGGGGGGGGCTGAAAAATCGGAAGAGATGCGGCCGGGATAAAAAAGACAAACAGAGACGTGGTCGGCTGCCGCATGCACGCGCGCATTGCGGTGAGTGGGTGTCCCGTTGACGGTCGCGCTCCTGGGGGACGCGTGTCGCTCCCGCGAGGAGGCCCTAGGGACGGGTTTTACTGTTGGGGTCTCGGTGTGTGTCTAGTGCGTGGGACACGAAAGGGGGATGAGGAGCTGTTGCTGCTGTCAGTTCTTGATATGGCGAGGGTTATGTGGGCATAATATTGTCGTCCAAATGAGAAAAGTGTTCACCCCTTCGTGAATTTCAAAAACGTGTCTCATTTTTGAGTTTTGAAAACGCGTACCGATAACACGTTTCACAATATAAACGTGTATTATATACAAATTATAGAACGGAAATCATTTCAACTTTGATGTAATTGCAATGCAAAAATTTTAGATCAGCGATATCCTCTTCGACAGCCTTCGCCGAAAATAAGCAGTCACCGATTAATCGTATGGGCGAGCCATTCCAGTTAAAAATAGCCGAAAAAAAGGGTGGTAAGAAGCCGGGGAGGTGAAGGCTCTCATAACTTTCATTATGCAGAATGAGCGATTAGACCTAGCGGCACGATTTTTCCCGAGCCCCTGGCCTCGCTGGCCCTGAAAAGTTGAAAAATGTACGTACAGTCTCCCCTCGACTTCGATAAAACGTGCGACTACTCTTCTTCTTCTTCACCCCTTCTACTCACACACACGAGCTGGAATACCATTAATTTTTCATAACAACGCCCGAGACCTTGAGGCACCCGTAACAGGTGTTGAGTACAATGTAAGATTTGAAAAGCCGGATTCGGTCGGTAATCGAGAGCCAGTTTTATTATTCATCACTGTTCGTCCCATTACGATATCGGACTTTCCATTTCAAGTGACACTGTGTTTTCGCTCGTTCCATTTTCGGGATTTCTCATTGTTAAAGTCCCTATATTCTTGTCAAAAATTACACCGAATGGAAATAACCGCTCTATTCAGGCAAGTGAACATACCGATTTCTGTTATGTGTATTAAAAATTATATAGATTACCATTCCACACAAAAAATCACAAATAATGCAAGTACGACCTTATATTTATGTGTATATTATATAATAAAATAACTTAATATGAAGACATTATTTTTATGTAACCTACTATTTTATTCCATTATATAGGTATACGTTATTAAAAAGTACTATATTAAAGTTTCAAGTGTAAAATAAGTCTACTCACGAACCATAATCTCCTTATTCCTTATTCTGTTGTTGATCGCTTACTGCTCAGTATAATACGTGTTTACTCGACGAACAACGAGATCACACTGTTAACAAAACATCAGGTGAGCTTAGACAGCACTGTCAGCAGACTTACTCGAGTGAGTCAGCAAAGTGTCACCCAGCTAAGGTGCGCACTCTATACTGCGCAATGAACTGCGCAGCGCCACAACTCACCTGATGATGAAACAACGGTGTGGCCGAGGGTGTGGCTTAGTCATTTATCGAATAAACACGTAATATATACTGAGCAATGAACGATCAACAACAGAGTAAGAAATAAGGAGATTATGTTTCGTGAGTAGACTCATCTTACTCTTAAAATTTAAATAGAGTAGTTTTTTGTAATGTATACGTACATAATGTAATTATATAATATAATTAGTAATACAATTAAAACAATAATAATGTATGAATAGTAAAGGCTGTAAATTGACTACATAATATATGCATGAGTCAAAAACGGGATATTTTAGTGTGTGAAATATGATTTTCAAAATTTAATGTTTATAATATATCCTTTAGATCCGGCTCTATTGTCATTTAGTAGAAAACACATGTTGATTTACATGGCATTTTGAAATAGTAGTATTCGTCACAAAAGTGCGATCGCCTCCAGGGCGATTTTACGGCCCGAGGGTCCGTAACGTAGCCCTGGTTGGATCGCACTTGAGTGGCGGACACTGTTTTAGGGCGCACCAGCCTCTCAAAAACGCCCGAAGTAGGAAAAATAGTTTTTAACTTTGTACTTTCTCGGATATTACAAAATAGTAACTTTTTTCGACTTTCCCAAAAGCCCTTTTTCTTCGTACATACAGTTTTAGCACCATATTAACACACAAATACGCGTGAATAAGACCATCCAGCGCCTTCAAGGAAGCTGCGACTGCTGCCTCGACAATCCAAGCGCGTAACACGTGTGGAAATCTAATTTAGCCCAAGAATATGCTGTACACTGCAGAAGAAAAGGGCCCTTACACGTGCCAAATGATTTATCTCAATACAACGTAAGCGTACCCATAGCATTAGCCGCTGTCAGCATTTTCAAAAAGCTGAATCCTATTGTCTTGAAGAAAACTGTCGATATTATTTTTCTTCCGCCCGAGTCTTTTCAATTTTTCTCGAAATACAGTCGCAAGCCCGATTTTAAGTCATCCCCGTGCATCATTCGATTTTCCATTCGAGCTGTCTCCCGCGTACAGCTTGTACGTACAGCAATCACCTGTTACCCCCTCGAGTTCTACAATGGAGCAAGCAAAAGTCTTTAAAGGCGCTATATGCAAGCGTCGAGGAAGTCTCTGGAAGAGCGAGAATTTACGGCCGCTGCTTCTGCTCCGTCGCTTCCTTCCTCCTTCCCCCAACTCGTTTCTCTCCCGTAGTATTTACGTTCTAAGTCAAACAGCCCTCGTACTCGATGCAAAATCGGAAATTAAATTACCGAGCGAAAAAATTGTGCTCGCAGGTATATAGGAGACTCGAAAGCTCGCGTGGAGCTTAACGAGCCGTGAGATTGATGAGGGATGAGTGACCAGAGGTTAGGGACGGGGGACCCTCGAGCACGGAAGAGGGACGCGACTCACCCGCGTACCAACCCTTCGGTCCAGCCGGAGCATCGTTTCAAGTGCACGACGCTGCCTTTCGTGACGTCTGACCCGTTTCCGTTCCACGAGAGAGTGAATATACACAGACAGCCGCGTGGATCCGCGCAGCATGTATTAGTAGCCACATCAGCGAGGGCGGCTGTCTGGAATTCATCCGCACTGTATACGTCTCCGTGTACATATATACGTCGCAGCCGAGCTCCCGTGACGTCACTCGGTATTCAATGGACTGTATACCTGTGTAGTGTAACCTGCGCCGAATCGATGCACCCGCTGCGCCTGGCGCGTGCACAGTTCGAAGCCACTATCCTCGAAGTATTAAATTTGGTAGGAGGGTACACAAAAAGCTCTTTAACCAGTCCATGGCCCCAGTATAACTTGGACTTTAAATGGAATGTGAAAAATCACTCCTGACGATTAATTCATATTGTATACATACTCTAATGCCCCTCCGCCCTCGCTATCCCGACGGAATGAGTTTCCGATGATATTCCGTCTCCCGTTTGGATTTACGAGATTATCAATCATCCGAGGAGAAAATTTATTCGGGGCGGCAGAAGAGAAGGGGCCACTAAATATAAAGTTTGGACGGAGACCGGGCGGTGGAGAATTTTATTAATGGTCATCCTTTCGAGGACATTTCATCCACACGGAGCTTTTTTTTTTGGGGAGAAACTTAGCCAGGGTGCGCACTGGCCGAGTGAATTACCGGAGATATTGTTACTGCTGTACCTATCATCGTTATTTACCGTGGGGTCGTAAAAAACTGGTCGATGGATGACCACCCCCTGCAGTTCCGCGTCGTGATGGTGCTGTCACCCTCTTTTGGGAAACTTATCTCGTACAGTGCAATAGTATAACGTAGGACTCGGATGGAAATACCCAGCGCGCGTATCGTGCTATCCCTTTAAGAAGCTCGGTTCGGTGTCACCGCGAGCAGAGGAGACGAACGCAAGTAGTATAATCCGAGGGAGGGAAAAACACGGCACGACGGTTGTTCATCGGAAACTGCGGCGTGGCCTTGAGAGAGGATAGGGATGATTTTCGCTCGGAGGGAAAGACAGGGAGGGAGTACATATACGTGTTGCGAAACAGCGGGGAAGCTGTGTGGGTTCGGAGTCAGCTCCAGCGCCAGCAGCAGCAGCAGAAGGGAGGGAAAAAAAACTGAGCCAGTGGGTTAGGAAGATTGAAAAGGGGGCTCGCGCGGAATACGTATAGGGAGAAGGGGGAGAACAACGCAAGAAAGTGCAGAGCAGAGGAGAAAGAGGACTAAAGAACAAGTACTCGTGAGAGAAACGGTCTGTGCATGACTTTGGTCGTATTGTGATGATGGCGATAATGATTATGATGATGAGAGTAGTGGCATATGAAGGGGAGGGGGTGATTGTACTGCGGGTGGAGACAAATGACGGGTGTCGTGGCGGAGCACGCGAAGTGATCGATGGAGAGCCGGGGGGAAGATAATCGTGAGCGAGGGGGCTAATCGAAATCGGAGGGAGGAATAATCGTGGGGCTGGGGAAGAATCTGTATTGTGCGCGAAAAAGTATCTCACGAGACGAAATGCAGGAGGACAAGGAGAGTCGGCCCCTTCCGCTCCCCTCTGTGCATGCACCCCCGCAAAAAGGGAGGAAGTTGCAAAGAAAATGAAGCGGGTTGGGGGGGGGGGGGGAGGAAGTCGAGACTATAGTAGATACACTGCACACCGATGAGAATCTCTCTCGTCGCATCAAGATCGATGCAGCGCGCCGACGCGACGCTTGGGTCCCTCCCCTCTCCAACCCTTCTACCTCCCACCGCCCGAAAGCAGCTGCAGTTCCCTTTGAGAAACACTGCCGCGTGACGTCATTCGGGCACTGCATGCGCTGCGTGACGTCACGGGCGGTCGCTCGATACGACGATGCCACGCGGGGCTGCTTTTTTTTTTCCTCCCTCCCACGGACGCGAAACCACCGAGAGCATAGAGTGTACGCGCAGGGATGCTGCTGCTGCTGTTGACACAAACGCGTTACGTACTCGGTGGTTCTCTTTAATTCTCTTTTGTTCCTTTTTTTTTCTTCTTCTTTCCCCGTCTGGGACACGAGAGCCGGTAATTTTCAAGATGCCGCGATAGCGCACGCGGAGAGGACAGCGATTGTTTCGGTGATGAGGGTGATTATTGAAAATTTCGTACAATGGGTGCGAAAGCGGGGGTTGGAGACTGGGAATTTACAGATGAAGGTAATTTAAGTATAAAATGCGGATCGTTATGTCTGAGAGATGGGACGAGAAGGTCGAGAGATTATCCTCGCGCTGTCGACGATTCTAAGCATTTGTGGCTCTCCTATAATTGCGGGGAAGGGATTTACACTCGGATTTACAAATGTCATTTGTGGGAATTTCTCAGAGCTCGTCCTGGCTCGCGAATGCGGGGGAATCCTTGCGAGACGAATTCTTCGTGTCTTGTGCAGTGTACGAAGTTGGGACGAGAAAGTTTGTTTTTCATCCTTGATACAATTGAAGAATTATTATTTTTCTTAAGGGAGGAAAAAACTTGGTCCGAAAGAGATTCACTCTTGTTTCGAACAAATTTCTCCCTGATGACTATTTTCAACGCTCAACGGCATAACCACCACAACCACCGTTCAAAAGCCCGAAAAGCTCCCGAGGCGTAAAATCACCGAGATCCTAACGCGCGTTCACCCACACGGAAAGAGCTTCTAATTTTATTCGCAGCGAACCGTGCTGGGCTTTGAAATTTCCGAGGCGACTCGGGGCGCGCCACTCAGCACGTAGTATATATAGGTATAGTATCATACACATTCAGGTATACAATATTATACCTACGTACGCCCACCTCGTTTTCCGCGCCGAGCGAGCAAGTGGAGCCGAGTCGAGTGGACGGTCGTCAGGCCCTCGGAGCTCGAGCTTTTGAGCCGTGCCATCAGCGGGGCTGCCACGCGGGCGTCCTTACTCAGTCGGTTTGCGGGCGCATCTGCGCTACTCGCCGAGCTCGAGGGGCCCTCTTTTTTCGCGCTCGACGAGCGACGGAGCGATCACTTTGATCGAATATCACGGAGGAACTTGTTGGGACGGTTCGCGTGGGTGCGCGGCGGGTGCGGCGTGAGCTTTTGGGAGGCTGTGGAGAACGTGTCGCGCGTGACGAGAGATTCAAGAGCGGATCGCGTAATTATTCATCGCGCGGGAGTTGCCGGATTTCTGACGTGCGCGCTCGGGGTAGTCGGGGATTTCCGCGGTGATGTGAACGGGGTAATTTTGATTGAATTTCGTGGGATTTGCTTTTGGAAAGGGTTGGATCGCGGGACGAGTTTACGGGGAGCGCTGTTGATGAAGCGAGCGGTGATTGCGGGATTGGGTTTTCCGTCGTGGACTCTAATTGATTGACGGGTTTATTTTGAAGAGCGTCACAATGTTTGAATAATCTCTGGTTGCTTCGTTCAATCATATCGGAGGTTGCATCTCTTTTTCGTATACAATAGGTTGAACACAGATGTTCTGAAATAAATGATGATCCAACACGAGAAAGAATGAATCGGAGAAATTTTAAGTTTTTATAGTATTTTACAAATCGATGTAATTGGTTTTGGAGTCTGAATTATGTTGACTTTTCAAAAAAGTTATTTTCTGAAATTCGTGACGATTGGTGGTTCATGTACTATGAATATTGGATCTTTGTAAGTCCAAATAAAAAATTTTCAGTTTATTTATTTATAAAAAAAATGTTTTAAAATTCTTGTGACCATAGTATTTACATATTTCGGACTTATGATGATCATTTAAATTCGCCATCGATATGTTTGTGACCAAACTTGCAGCTTTCCAAACTAAAAATAACTTCAAATTCTTTTACTTAAATTCATTGTTCAAAGTTTTTCTTTTTGCATGTCAATTTATTTTTATTCTCATAATAAATGAATTTCATTCACAATCTAACGTTATCATTATAATCGATGTGATACCATTCGGTGAAACAATTTAAACAAGAGTACTACAAGTAGTAGCGAAACTGCTCGGGCGGGTGCAAAACACTTTAGCTCTTTGGCCTGAATTGCACGGGAGCACGGGCAAAAAGCTCGAGAACAAAATAACGGCCCATCCGTACCCGTACCATACATACACCTAGAGCTCCACTCTGAGTACCTCGAGCGATGCCTGAAATGGTTTTTCGATAGACAACCAACTGAAATATCGAGGGACGGACGGCTCGCGGGAAATTGCAAGATAAATCTATAGTGCCTAACTCTTACTCTATCTTTCTACTCGTATACTTGCACGTGCTCTATATATAGTTATATTTTTTCTGTAACGCAAAAGGCAAGGGTATTCGACTTTCGCACGACATCTGGAGGCATTTGGCGTTTCGCGATAAGAGTGGAATCTGCTTTAACGATAGAAAAGTACATGACGAGTGCTGCCACCGCACCAGCTAGGCTGCCTTATGATGATCAGCGGCTTGAGCATCAGCTATAAGTAAGTTAGGTAACACAGGGTATTTACCTAATTAGTAATAATTTGAAACAATGAATTGAACATATTTCAATTAAACTCTTACACCTCAAGCATATTCCATACCTGTCCTGAGGAGAAAAGAGGATTTTGGTTTTGTTTTTTGAATCGGGACGATTCGGTAAAAAAGGGATTTAACATTAAATATAATTATTACGTAAAATAAACATAATAAAGAGAATAAGATTTTAAAGCGCAGCGATTCACAATGCGAAGCAGCTTTTGGATTTTTAGTGAGTACCTATTGGTAAAAGGCCAACGCAGTTAAACAGTATTGGCTCTCACTGAAAGTTAAAGATGTGCCGAAATCCAACAAATTGTTTTCTAAGTGTTGATGCAGTTTATTTCAATAGACCTTGCACCATCCCAAAAACTTGAAATTTAATTTAAGTTTACCTCTTTTTGCCCTAAACCAGAGTTAACCTTTCATGTCAAAAGTGACTACAGTATCCATTAGAATGTAGTAATACTGACGGTATTAGGTTACTTTAATATCAATGATCACATATCTACGTGTATTATTTTACATCATTTACCCTAACTCATTTTTCAAGTAAGAAGAAATCTAAGTATTTGTAACTGAATAATTAAATTATTATATTTGCCATATAAAGTACCAAACTATTGCTACTGATGAATTAAAAAAAAGATTCTTTAAACTCTTATTACGGTTTTTCTTAAACATTTAACTAAAAACTAATTTTTACACAGTTTTTTTTTCATAGGGTCTCAATTTTTAATTAATTTTTGATAAATTTACTTTCATTATAACCATTACTTTATTTTGTTTTTTAAAAAGTTGAAACAAATATTCTAATAAATTGTTGTATCATCGATTTAGTTTCTTATCTTAATGTAATTTTTGGTGTTGATTTGTTCGTTGTATTTTTGCAAAATAAAAGTAGCAAAGAAACAAATTTGATTTGAAATCTCAATAGAATAGTGATAAAATAATTTAAAAATAAAATGTTGACCATCTATTTGTTAAACGTAAAAGCAATTTAGAGAGTTTGAATTCAGTGCTATAAACGTACAGAATAGTCAGTATTTCAAAAATTGACATTAGTTTATTACTTACTCTATGATTTAAATTATTTTTGACTCGTAAGAACGATTTTAACAAAAACAAACAATTGACAAATGATCAGCAGAAAACTTTCTCTTTTTTTTCTAGACAATGAATTTTCATCATTCACACAGTATAAAATATGTTCCTAACGCATTTATTACAGAAAACTTTATTTCGAATATACAAGGAAGCAATAATCTCAACTATTCAATTTCCATCAATCACCTCTTGGTATAAATTGTACAAAACCGGCTTGCAGGTTTTACGTAACGTCGAAATAACTCAACTCATTACAATGGGCATTAAAATAATCATTTGCACCCGGGTAAAGTTTCGATCAGCCAAACAAAACTCATTAACGACTCCAACGTAGTTCCATGAGAAATTTCATCCACCGCTTTTCACAATCGATTCCAATTAAGAAAAAAAGCCGTCCCACACTCACCATTCGACTGCGGAACTCTTCAACCGCGCTGTATTACATATTTATATGATTGATTCGGTCTCAGCCTGTACCCCCTCTATTCCACCGCCCCTTTCTCTCTAAAATAATACATTATCAATCGGCCGAAAATAATTGCCGACGCTCGAGCCTCGGCCGTACCTTTGTAATAACCGCGTTAACCCGTATAAACAGCACAAGACACACGTGCAAAGGGCAGCAGCCCGCTCGAATACATGTATAATTACGATCCGAAATTGCCGATGCCAATCGCGAGGCTCCTATGCACAAGAAGTCCGGCGCTCGCGGAGTCAGTCCCACGATAAGGCCCGATTGCGCAATAAAATACCTAATGCTGCTGCTGCAGCTAGGCGAGCATAGGCGAGACCGAGGGCGAGACAAGAC
Source organism: Copidosoma aretas (assembly GCA_030522625.1). Classification (NCBI taxonomy): domain Eukaryota; kingdom Metazoa; phylum Arthropoda; class Insecta; order Hymenoptera; family Encyrtidae; genus Copidosoma; species Copidosoma aretas. The sequence continues at coordinate 9,410 of JAPYYV010014498.1, forward strand.
CCATGCAGTAGTTGGGTAGTATAGTGCGCAATGAGGCGGCGAGCGTCCGTCCGGCAGCAGCAGCAGCAACAAAACGGAGAAATTTCCACGGTTGCATCAACGACGCAACGCTAAAGTAAGTAGTTGCATACATCCAGCCGCCCCGACTCGACTAATGCCCGTAACGTGCCGAAGAAGTTGTGTGATTTTTCCTTTATACTTCTTCTACTTCGACTACGTATTACAGCCGGGCTGTTACGTGTGTCCGTGCGCAGTGTATAGCCCCCCAAAGTCTTTCTCTCCTGACAACGTCGTCGTCGTCGTCGTCGTCGTATAATCGTCTCTCACCCCGCGTGTATACTTACGACTAGGACGACCTAAGAAGGTATATACATATATACGGGATCCGAACGAGTGAAAGCACCGGGGAATAATATACAGTCCCAAAGAGTCTCGTAATCCGCACAGCGCGGCTTTTACAAAACTCCCGAGCGCATCCTACGCTATATTATGTGTACGAGTGTACCATACACCTACGTAACCATACATATAACCCATACCCGCACACATTGTCAGTAATATGCGAAATTACGACCGATAGTGGACACATACTGAGCGACTGTAGTGCTGCTGTACGCGCCCGCGGGATATAGGCGAAAAAAGTCCGCGAAAACTTTCTCTCGTACACAAGTCGTTACGCTTCTCTTCTGCCGTCTGCGCAAAGTATAACGCACGACCGTCCCCGCGTCTTCTTCATTTTTTCTCTCTCGTACAATCGGCCCTCGCATCTCGCAGCTGCAGACTCCCTCGGCCGTGTTGTTTCGCATATATATTATATGCGCGACGATGTCGGATTTTTCGGGGGAATTTCAGAAAAAATTCGGGCTGCATCAACGCGACTCTGACGACAAATTGATTGATTTATGGCGTGCACGAGTGATTCAGTTATTTGTCTCGAACGTTTGGAATTTTTACGAGGCCCCTTGCCTCGCCAATGTAGGGCTGATCAACTTTCGCGTGTCGCTGGTTGCCAAAATATGACTCGCTTGTCGATCCTCCTTGGGAGGGGAAAATGATTTTTATTGTTTCTCTCTCGGGCGTATACGAAAACAGTATTAAAATACCATAACTGTACATGGGTTGGTTTTGAAAGCTGGCGTGCCGCGGAGACGCCAGTAAATACCTGCATGGATTATTATGCGATGGGCTGCTCCCTCGCCCTGTTCGAAATATAAGTAATACTGCAACCGAGTGCGCCAAAAGTTACAACTCACGGTCCGCTATATAATCCGCCGACGTCGGTGACCTCATATTATGGATACTTAGATATACCGGTTCTGCCGAAACTCACCTGAAATTCTTGGGATTTTCCCTTGATCACCTGCTCCGTACGTTTACGCCCGATGGACGAGCAAGAAAAATCACACGAGTATTTTGAGCTTGACCAACCGTCGATCACCGACGTGCATCGCACTTTTGTCACCCGATACTTGTATCATCGTCAAAATACGATATTACTCGCGCGCCCGAGAGTATCTGACCGATATTGCAGCCGGACCAGCAACCGTAGATGATAAATATAAACAATTATACACACAGCTCGCAGATTTCGCAAGCCGCGTGTGGTCGTGTTGTATACGTTTCGGCGTCGTGTCGAAATATAATTATTGGCTTCCGGAGACGGAGACAATAAAATATAAACCGCCTATATAGGTACATAGGCATGATACGGACGAGATGGAGAGAAAACGAGCAATGACCCGGAAAAAGTAATTACCATTGAAAACTCGAAAGCCCCTGTCCTACAGCTCTGACAATAAGCATAGAGTCGCACGATATACACATAATACACTTGTAACGTGCACGCGCTTCGCAATCACGAATCGGCCATCGTCATGAGCCGTGCAAAAACACACAACATGCGCGAATGTTGATACATCCATACGCTCGAACACGAAAAAAAAGTCAAAAACGCTCGATACTCACGATCCCCGCATCGTCCTGCGTCCCGTGTACTTATACCGTCCAAAGTAATTGCGTGTGCATTTTATATGTATATATATATCGTCTCCCCAGATTTCGCGTGCCCACGAACAAGTAGGTATAATACGCAATAACTCTGTGCAGCAGGTGATAAGCGAACGTTGGCCGACTCTCCGCTGGACTGTTTCAAAATTATTAACAAAGCGCACGCGCGCGCGCCCGCCTTTTATAATTGATCCACAAAGCTACCCCGGCGTGACCGTTGCCTGTGTGTATGTATATATGTATATGATTGTGCATATATACCTGCCACTCCTGCCAGTCTGTCTGTCCGTCTATTGCCGCACTTGCTTGCCTATAGCTCTGTTCTATACCCTATGCGCATATTATTATGTGTGCATGGAGTACATAGCCGCTGGCGCGCGTAGTTACCTTTAGAGTAAAAGTATATATGCATGTCGTGTGCGCCATCGTCTGCATTGCACGGATTGCATTTTATACTCGATTTTATACCTATGGGTGCAGTGTATAGAGGTATATTGTTAGTAGAACAGTCGATGGGCGTAAGTATGTGATTCTCGTGACGTGCACGGCACGCGCAACCTCGAGGTCTGCTACTGCAACTCCATGCGATGGATGCATATTTGCATAGGAAGTCGGCGGTGCAGCGTGTGCAGCGCTCGCGAGCCGTTATTTTAGAATTATGAAACTTTTTTTTCTCTTTCCTGTGTATTGTACTGTGTTGGTGGGTGTGTGCGGGTTGACTCGGTAATTTTATAATTGTTGTAATTTTCATTCCTGAAAGACGCGAGTTCGATGATAAAAAAAAGTCATGGATGGAATATAGGCGCTGTTTGCATAAAATGTAGGTTATTGGGAGGAAAAAAATTTTACTCATTCAACGTCTCGGTGGAAGAAGGTGTGCTACTTGTCTCGACTTTTTATGGAAAATTATATTTTCAAAAGTTGTATATTTTTGTCTGTATCTTTCTGATAATCTGTAATCGAATCGATTATTGTACTTTTGTATTTTTTTGTACGGAGACAAATTTATAACAGTCTGAAATTAAATGTAGTTTTCGAGTAACTTACGGTAATCAAAATAGTACCCCTGCCATTGAAATGTAATAAAGTATGAATAATAAAATAACGGACAATCAATTTTTATAATTATCAAACAGTATAAGTACCCCGTACCTCTGCGAACATTCGCGAGGTGATTTACAAAACGAGATGCCAAGAGCCGACAGACAGTCTACTACGAGCTCGCCTGGGCGCGCTAACTGCTCCGCATGCATATAACCACCTCTTTTTCCTCCTTCTCCTCCTTCTCCTACCGTATACCTAACTATAATAGTCGTAGCGCACAGCCGTACATATACATATATACACGAGCACAGAGTTTTATCAGGGCGCCGCGTATTATGCGCCACGATAACGATCGCATTTTTTTACTCTCTCGTTATATACTACTTTACTCCTGCATAGCTACTACTGCTGCTGTCGCTACAAAACCTTCGATCCTTCGCAGTTTGCCCGTATATATTACATACTGTATACACGGAAAGTGCAAAGTCGCCGGCTCCGCGGGTTCAGCGACACTTTAATTGCGGTCTTTTGCTCGCACGGGCGGCGGTGACTAATGCAAGCCTTGCGAAAAAATTGAGCCGGCTTAAAACGGAGCAATAAGAGAGCGAGAGAGGGAGGGAGATCCAGTGTACGGTGGAGCAGCTCCAGCTTGAAAAATCGAACAATGCGACGTGGGAAAAAGCACCCGCGGCACACTTATTTACCCCGGGCTTCCGAGGGATATCGCCGCGTTTTTTCCCGCCCGCCGCGCGCCGTTTGCCGATTAATTGTCGATCGGACCGGCCATCGGTCAGTCCGACGTTCGGGGGATATACTTTTCTACCGGTCCCTATAATGCGTCTACACGCAGATAGCAATTCAGCTCCGCGTCCGCGTTTTCCATCAGATATGCGTATATATTTACACTCGCAGCCGCGTTTTGAATAAATTATTGATCCGCAGCGACGGGCTTTCTGGGAAAGTGGAAAATTTTCGGAGAAATCGCGAATACGCGCACCGCGCAGCGGGCTCGGTGTCGCGGAGAACGATTAGTCCGAGTGATAAATCGCGCGGATTTTTTCCCCCGGCCGTTCCTTTTTTTTTTTTTCTTTTTCTCCTCCCCTGTGATTTACGGCGCGTTTTGTCCGCCGCCGCCGATCTGCTGCTTTCCGTGACGCCGCGCGCGCAGTCCAATGCTGCGCCAGCCCGATAATTAACGCCTTTTTCCACTTACAGCAGCGTTTCCGCCGCGCACATGATTTCCGAAGGATTTATTAATCCGACTCCGCAGCATTGGCCTTCGGGGGCCGATCGGAAATCAATTTGGAGCACAACTTTCGCCATGCGTTTGCCGAAGGATTTTCGCGCTCGCCGATTCGTTCCGCGGGATTATTGGCTCTTGCCCCCCCTTGGATGGCGCAGTTGCGTGGATTTGCAAGTGCCCGGGGGAAAAAATCACCGTGTCGAAAGCGGCATCTGCTCGCCGGTTCGATCGTTGAATCGCGGGCTGTTTTTCACCAGAGGGATGGAATTTCGAGACAGAGCTGCGTTGCAAAAAAAAAAGTGCGATTCGTCACCCGATTACGCCCCGAACGGTTTGGTGATGCTTTCCGCGAGCGAATAATCCGGAAAATCGGACGAGAAGAGCGTAGCGATCGGAGAGGCTCACGGGA
>JAPYYV010014499.1:0-15475 GCA_030522625.1 Copidosoma aretas
TGTTATAAGATTTTTCGGTAATGTAGTGTATTGGAAAACAAGAAAACAGAGTAGTATTACAAAGTCCTCCTCATCAGCTGAATATATTGCGTTGTCAGAGGCGGTTAATGAGTTAAGAATTGTAAAAGATTTGGTAGAAGATTTTGATTTGAAATTAGAAAAACCGATCCCAATTTATGAAGATAATTCTGGAGCTGTAAGCATAGCTAAGTTTGTTAATTTTACAAAAAATTCGAAGTACATTGAGGTACATTATCATTTTGTTAATGAAAGTTATTTAAAAGGATTAATTAATATTGTAAAGGTTGATTCGGAGAATAATGTTGCAGATATTTTTACGAAATCTCTTGGAAGCTTACAGTTTAAAAAGTTCAGAGATATGTTAAATCAAAAAAAAAAGTTTTAGATAAATGAGACCAGTATTAATGTAAGGAGGCGTGTTAAGTATGTAATACATTTATACTGAAGAGTATGCATATATTGTACTGATGTAAGAGAGATGGACTAGCGTCGCCATCTCTAGGCCACTGCAAGCGAGCAGCTTCGCGGACGACTGGTGCTCTAACGTAGCACACAGGCTAGTTCTCATCTGTCCGTCGAAGCGTGCGGTCGTGCATGTGTGAGTGGCCGGCTTGGCACTCTCTATTATAAGTCTTCTTAAATATATATATTGTTTTATTATAAGTAAACTGTCCTTATGTTTATTTCCGCCTGTTATCCCAACAGATCCAATATTGTGGTTGCAAATGACCAATAAATTTAGAACCCTTGTTACTGATCTACTAATTTTCATGTAGTTTTGTTTAGACTTTCTGATTACAAATAATTTATAAGAATTAAAGTTTCTGAATGGCGGATCTAATGTGGCGGTCATAGCCTATCAAAATATTTAAAATCTCTAGTGAATCATCTAAAATTCTGCCCTTGAAGGTTTTTGGTTTTCACGATTACAAATAACTCATCAGAATAAACATCTTAATAAGAACATAATAATATAATGCTTCATATCTAGATAAAAGAGAAAGAACTACAGTAGAGGTTTAAAAAGTTTTGACTATGGGAACTAGAGCTCCTTGACTACAAATTGACCATCGGTCAACAGATTTTAAAAATGTTAATATCAATAAATTAAAAGGTTGCATTTTGGTCACAACTATTAACATCATTCGCTAATGACTATCAAAAGCCCTGCCATAAATATTTAATGAACATTATTAGGAGCAAATAAGGCTTGTCAAGAGTCAAGAATTTACTTTAAACTAACTTTCCTATTATGATGTAGCTCACCCCCAATTCAAAACATTAAAAGACCCTAGTATTCTTGGCATTTAATAATGTTGAACAATGGACAACAAATGTCAGTCCTTTTTAATAATACACTTGATAAAGCAAATAGCTCTATTTAAATCGATTGTTATGTATGACCAAATATAATTGTGTGTGCAGTGCGTTCCCCCAAAATCCATTATAAATGGTATGCTCTATAATCCAAACATATGATAAGGAAATAGAATACATTTTATTGGGCAAAAGATAATAAAAATTCTTATCACATATACACGTACATGGTTCTATTTGATATTTGTATAAATTGTATTCAGCCCAATTTTCTGCATCATCACAATCAAAAATAGAAAAACCAATTACACTTAACTAAAGCTGTAGAAAAAAAAATGACACTGTTACGCTGACAACGCAGAATCAAATCTTTTATAAAAAAAAAAATCATGAAAGAAGAGAAGCAGCTAGTATGAACTGACTAGGGTGCGATTGCATCGATTTAAAAAAGAGACTGGCTAGCTTGTTCCGCGAGGAAAATATTAAAAATCGCTGCATAATATACATAAACATACGACTTCAAGTAAACAACTTTATGTTAGGCAGAAGAATTTATTTATTGATAATGATTGATTCTTAATCTATAAAAGATTGATCAATTAAAGCCAAGTAATTCAACAGTATTATTCTATAAAAAAAAATAACGCAAAACATCTGTAGACAATGCGAATCCTGAGCTTTATTGAGAACGATTTATATAAGAGCACGTATCTTTTGTACTAAGTTCAAAATATAGGTACAGTTTTATATTATTATGCATTCAAATAGGAGAATAAATAAATAAATTAAAGTACTATGTTATGGTATACACAAATTATACTATCAAATTTTAAAAAAATAGCATAAAAGCATATAATTCATAAGAAAAAAAAGATTTTAAAATTAATATCTTCTTAGCTACTCGACAGACACAGACTTACACTTCCTAAGTACTAATTGAAGAAAATACTACAAACAATTATGAAAAAAATTAATTTATAATAGACAAAGTGAGAAAGTTCGCGCACAAAAAATGCTTTAAAGTATAAATTTTCAACAAGTACTTTTCTATACGAAAGTATCAATTGTATAAAAAGTTATTGTTAAAAAAAAAAAAACTGTAAAAAATAATGAAAAATTTTATGACATAAAGCAATGAATGATTTTCAAATAGATGTCTAAGAATAATCCAACGAATTATGGTTTTGATTGAATAATGTAGTAGTGGCAATAGTAGTAGCAGTAGCAGTGGTGGAAGCAGTAACAGTAGAAGCAGCAGTAGTAGTAGCAGTAGTAAAAAAAGAATTAGTAGTAGTAGTTGTTGTAGTATTAGAAATATTAGTCGTAGTGGCAGTAGTAGTAAAAGTGGACGTTATAGTGATGGTAGAGGTACAAGTAGCAGTAATAGCAGCAATAGCGGAAGTAGTAGCAGAAGCAGTAGTAGTCGTAGTATCAGTAATAGAAGTAGTATTATTAGTGGTAGCTGTGGCAGTAGTAGATGCAGCAGGAGTAGTAGTCACAGTAGCAGTAGTGGCAACAGTAGTAGTAAAAGTGTTGGTAGGAGTAGTAGTAAAAATAAATCTACTAGTTGTAGTAGTAGTAGTTGTGGTACTACCAGTAATAGTAATAGTTGTTGTAGTCAAAGTAGTGGTAGGAGTAGTAAAAGCAGTATCCCTAGTAAAAGTATGACTTGTAGTAGCAGTGGCGGTGGTAGCAGCAGTATTACCAGTAGCAGCGGAGGCACTAGTTTTTTTGTAGAGAAAGGCAAAATACATTTACGCACACCGCAGGGACAGCGGTAGTGTGGGACCCCTGCAATGGTGGATTTTTTTTGTTTTTTTTTATAAGACCACCAAATACCCACTGAAACCCCCCCATGCCATGTGGCTTTTGTTCCACCCCGTAACCGCGTTAACATTTCTGATGGGTGGAGCCACCAGTAAGAACATCGTATCTCACAGCATTGTCAGACAATCTCGCCCACCAGTCGCTAGAGGTGCTGTTTCTCTTAAGTCCTGAAAAAGACTTAAGGTCCCCGAGAATCGGCACCCGTGTCTATCTCTTACCATTTAGCCGTAGTTTTGCAAGCGCCATCTCTTTTGCTTAATGCTTTCCCTTGCTGATAAGCTTCGTGCTTTCTATCTCCCTCCTTGCATAGAAAGCACTTTGCCTCACCATCGCAGTATTTTTTGCGATGGTTGCAGCTCCCGCACTTAAAATAGAGCTTTGATCTGTCTTCTCCCTTGCATGTTGAAAACAGCTGCCTAATTCCAAGGAACCTGTAGCATCTGATGACTTTAATTGTCCTCCTTACTCGGCAGAAAAAAAAGCCTACCCTTAATCTGGCTATTTCTTCGAGCTTCTTGGCCTGGGGCTCCCGGAGGGTCACAAATGCCATCCTTTGCTTCCTCCTGTTACCTTCAAGAAGGCGTAGGTCAGTTGACCTGGATACGAATGTCCAGAACCATTTCCAACGCCCCCCTTATTCCCTGTATCTTAGCGAAAGCGTCTAGGTCATGGACTTGAACAGTCACTTTGCGCTTATTGCAAAGGACCGTACCCTTGTCAGCCACTGCTTCTCCAACGTATAAGAAAGAGGCAGTGACGTCCTTGGTACCTTTCACCCTTATCAGGACGTCTTCTTTTTCGGTCGTCTCGATGTTTGAACCGTGGCTACCATCGATTCAGGGCTAAACCTGTTTTCAGCGACTTAAGTACGGTGGCAAGGGTCTGTCCTGCAGCAACCTTTATTAGCACCTTTGTTGAGTTTGTCTGCCTTATTGGGCCACCCTGGCTCATCGAATTCTTCTTTACTTGCTTATTTTTGGCTATATCGCTCTTCTTTTTCTGCTGTTGCGCATTAGCATGTCCTTTTGGCCTTTCCGATGGACTCCTAATACGCTTAGCTCTGTCTATTTCTTTTAGTGCAATTTTCAAAGTCTTTCTCTGAACCTGCTCCCGGACTTTCTCCCTTTTTTCACTTCGCACTCGAATATACTTAAAGTCTCTCTTTATATTTTGGTAAGAGGATTTCTCCTTTTCTGAGATTAGTACTCGTCTGTTTTTTGCTTTCTTAAGGCTCTAAAAGGCAGACACTACGCCTTCCTTGACAACATTTGCCGAATTAGCGTATTTAACACGGATATCTTTAAGAGTATTTCAAGCGCCATTTAAGCAGAATTTATAAGGACAGACTTCTCTGCCCTCTCCTGTAGAAGTTGAGCCCTGTTGTCTGCCATGTACTCCAGATCACCTTGCGTTGTATTGCTGATCATGCTAACAGCACTAACGCTGCTAGCATCACTGCATCAACTCGAACAGCTTGATCTTCTAGCTGCTTTAAACGGCAATGGAGGGATACTTAGCATATCTTCCGCTCCGTGCCCAACGTCTTTGCTGCCACCCCCCCCCCCCTTCAGAATCCGTGGGGCCTGTGCCAGCCACCCAGGCTTGCACCGGATCGAAGCTGACGGCTGATTTACTCGTGTAGGTTTCCACCTGGGGTGGTAGTTTTACATTTACGTTCTTCATTTTTGCTTTTCCCCGTCTGACTACCTACAAAAGTGTAAAAAGTGTTAGTGTAAATGTGTGTTGATTGCGATCAGCAGCAACACCGGTAGGATCCACCTCTCCGAATCGCCAGAGCCAAGCCACCATATTGCGGTCCTAGAGCCCGGTACCAGCTGTTTCGTGCAATGCTTTATAGATAAAGACACCATATGGTATCTTTAGCACAGTGAGCTAGTATAGTCCAGCACAACGCTTTTTTTTCATTTTTGAGACGTACAGCCTTTTAAGGAGTAGTAGCCCGGTATTATTTAGGTAACCGCACTGGCCTCACCTCCCGGAGCTCCCATTTTACACACAAGCAGCAGGGCCCCGACATCTCAGACGAAAAAATCCCACTAAGTCCTGCCGCTTCTGTGTCAGTGTAGTGTGTGTATGTGAGAGGGATGTATTCACCGCCACTTACGTCTATACATGGCTAGTTGGTATGCTGTTAGTCTTGAAGCCCCCTCACCCGACCTGGGCTGCAAGCAGAACGGTCAACGACAAGGTGACGCATACCATGGAGGGGGCACTAGTAGCAGCAGTACGAGTAGCACTAGTAGTAGGAGTCGTACTAGTAGTAAAAGCAATTGTAGTCATTTTTGTTGCAGCAGTAGAACATACAACAGAAGTAGCAGTAGCATTACTACCAGCCATAGCGATTTCAGTCTCGGCTTCTATCTCGCTGCGCAAGCCGCCGGAGACAATGCGCCTCCCCGCGGAGGTCAGCAATTTTGGCTGTCCACCAGTAGCACGACCGCCGACCCTGTCTGGTGTTTCTTTACGGCGTACACGTGTCACACAATTCGTTGACTCGTCTTATGGAGCTTTTAACCAGCTCTTAGGCTTCTGCCGTGTCCTAGATGTTATTTAGCTCATCAAAAGGTGGCGCGTCGGCTATTGCTTCCCGCAGCGCATCTCGATTGAGTTTTGCCACGTTCCACCCAGCAGCGCACCTTTGATGCGCTTTGCGTGGAAACACACCGTTTTATTCGCTTATCACGAAGGAGACATACTGATGATAGACTGCCGTGTACTCCTTCAGGACCTTCGAGTCAGACATTTTCGCCGCTACACGTGGCGTCGCGAAAGTCAGATCGATGATCGTGCCCCTGTTGCCGGGTCGCCTGAACGTTGCTGAACTTTCCGAGTTTATGACAGTGAGATCAAGCCTTGCAGCCATCTTAAGCACCGCCCGTCCTCTGAAGTTGGTTTTCGGCTCCCCCCAAGCAGTGGCCTTGAAGTTAAAGTCGCCGGCCAGGACCACATCGCCACTCTCCCTGCACATGCGATCAGCATCCTCGAGTTCGGCGAGCTACTCTCTAAAGACGCTAATCGCTATGTTAAGGGATATGTAGCAACTTATATAGGTCACTCGTCCACACCTGATCTACACGAGCCCTGCTCCGCCTCCAGTATTGGAGACGGGGAACTTGTCGCTACATACCAGGATGGCCGCGCATCCAGTCCTGTCGCTTTACCAGTCACGACCCGGTGATGTGCGGGACGGCTCATTGATAATGAGCATGTCCACAACACGGCCTCGCGCGTACTGGTCCAGCAAGTCATGCACAAGCACGGTCCTATCGAGGTTCACCTGCAGCATCAGCGCCATTTCCTCTGAGTTGCCCCTGCAGCCACTTATGAGGCTCTACACCCGGCAGTTCCAGCGACGTGTCAAACGTCTGGCTTTGGGCTAACGCTTTCGCATAGGTAGCAGCTCATGTCTTTTTGCGAGCAGCTTCGTGATACATGACCCTTTTAGCCGCACTTACAGCATGCCCTGGCCCTGTCAGGCCCCTTACATTGGCTTGCAATGTGATTAAAGCCAAGGCACCTAAAGCAGCGCTTAGGCCTTGATTTGGGCCGCACCCTGCAGTAGACTTATCCAAGCCTTAAGTGATCCTGCCTGTCAAAGACCGCCGCCGCCGACGCCGGGGCTTCTACGTAGGCCACGCGGTTTCCCCTGACGGTGCCAGCTGACAGCCGGACGACCCAGTCAGGGATCGCCTTCTCGCCAAAACAGTCTTCTGCTGCATCCACTACCTCCTCCGCAGTCACTGTGGGGTTGACATCCCTGATCTCCCAGGTCAGGAGTGGAGCGATAGTCCGACCGAAGCCAGAGTCCTCTACAGCATCTTTCAACGCCGCACAGTGTTTCTTTTTGGTTTTTTTGATTTCAAAATCAAATATCTCAAGAACGAAAACAGGTACACACATAATTTTTTTTATAAAATACTCCTTATGAAAAGTAGATTACAAAAAAAATATTTCGAATTTGTCCATATAATTTTTTAACCTCAAAAAACACTTCACAATTCGCAAAAGAGTGAAAAAAATGTAAAAGTTTGTACTTTACAGGAACGTTAGGCTTCTATCAACCAAAGGAAAATATCTACATACGTGCATATACACTGAGGTAACCATTTATATTGTATTTTGCTACTTATTGTTACTTTACATTACCTTAAAACTGATAAAAGAGCTTTTTTACGATTTCTGATAGAAAATACAAATATCTTGATACAAAACCAGATAAACACAAAATTTTTTTTTAATAAACACTTCTTATGAGTTGTAGAATATATAAAAAATATTTAAAATCTGTCTAAGTAATTTTCTAACCTTAAAAAAAGGTTTAAAAATCGCAAAGAAGTAAAAAAAAACAAAGTAAAAGCGTGTACTTATAGGAACGTTAGGCTTCTATCAATAAAAGAAAAATAGCCACATTCGTGCACATATACTAAGATAACCATTTATATTGTATTTAACTACTTATAGTTACTTAACATAACCTCAAAACTAATAAACGTGGCTTTTTTACGATTTTTTGGTTTAAAATGCAAATATCTTGATACAAAACCAGATAGACACATAATTTTTTTTTAATACACACTTCATATGAGTTGTTAATTTTGTAATAATTTATTTATTTATTATATTATTGACTCGCTGTCTCCTGTTTAACTGAGTTAGAAAGCTGGGGCTTAGGGTTATGTTTTTTTTTTATAATTTATTGACTTGCTATGTTATTAAGTCGCTGTACCGTGGGTTACTGGGCTAAAAAGCTTGGGATTTAGGTTATGTTGTTATTCTCGTAATAATTTATTTACTTAATATATCATTGACTCGCTGTCTCCTGGGTTACTGCGTTAAAAAGCTTTGGACTTAGGTTTTGTTGTTATTCTTGTAATAGTTTATTGACATATAATATTAACTGGATGCCACCTGTGTTGGTAGGTTAAAAAGCTTAACATTATTGTTATGTTTTTATCTTTGCAATAATTTATTAACATATTATATTATTAACTGGCTGCCAACTGTGTTGGTAGGTAAAAAAGCTTAAAATATTGTTATGTTGTTATTCTTGTAATAGTTTATTTACTTATTATATTATTAAGTCTCTGTCATCTGGGTTAGTGTGTTAAAGAGCTTGGATTAAATGTTATGTAGTTGTTCTTGTAATAATGTATTTGGTAATTATATTAATTACTCTCTATTCTCCAGGTTACTGGGTTGAAAAGCTATCTATTTTAGGTGATAGAAAAAAGATATCGAAAATTTGTCCCTGTAATTTTCAAACCTCAAAAAAGGTTCGGGAATCGGAAAAACGTGAAAAAAAATTACGTATATGTAAATAAGACCGCAAAGCTTCTATTAACCAAACAATAATATTAACGATCATGCATGTACACCTAAATAACCATTCCAATTGTATTTTACTACTTAAAGTTATTTAACATAATTTTATAGCTAATAAAAGTCTCTATCTTACGATTTTTAAATCATGAAAATAAACATCTTTATAATAAAAAGAGATAGACAAATAATTATTTTTGTAAGACACTGCTTTTAAAACGTAGACAATAAAGAAAATGTTGCAAATAGATCCAATTTATTTTCTAACCTAAAAAAATATAAAGTATTGATGATAAATTCGTGTACTCAAGTTGCAAAACTAACATCTCTTCTGCTTCTCGAAACCTTACTTTATTCAAACTATTTAGGGTTACTATTCTTATTATATTTTGTAATTTTTATTCTAAATTAATTCTGTCGTTAAAGTATACATTTTTTTACATCTGTATTTACGGTTGAGACGTCATATATTTTTTTTCTATCATTAATGTTTCTTAGTGATATCAGTGAATCGGATAAGTAGACAGCTCTGTTGAACGTGTCTTCTATACGATGAATACGACTGTCTTGCCTAGCACGATTGGAGACAATGTAGCTGCAATTATATTGGTATTTATCATTATACGTCATTTTTATACTACAGTTTATCTAGATGTAAAGATATTTATTGATACTTTATTATAATACTTGTGCCATGACTCACAAGCATCCTCAGTGAAAAATGCCATAGGCATTGAAAATTTTCTAGCCATCTCACAACCGTGGATCAGTATATTGTACCTTTATGAGGTTAAAAAATTACAGAGACCAACTTTTAATATCATTTCTATTTTCTACAACTCATAAGAAGTGTTTATTAAAAAAAAATTATGTGTCTATCTGGTTTTGTATCAAGATATTTGTATTTTATACCAAAAAATCGTATTAAAAAAAAATTATGTGTCTATCTGGTTTTGTATCAAGATATTTGTATTTTATACCAAAAAATCGTAAAAAATCCCTTTTTATTAGTTTTATGGTTATGTAAAGTAACTATAAGCAGTTAAATACAATATAAATAGTTACCTTAGTGTATATGCACCAATGTGGACATTTTCCTTTTGTTGATAAAAACCTAACGTTTATAGAAGTACACGCATTTACTTTTTTTTTTACTTTTTTGCGATTTCTGAACCTTTTATTGAGGTTAAAAAATTACTGAGACGGATTTTCAATATTTGTTTAATTTTCTACAACTCATAAGAAGTTTTAAGTAAAAAAAAATTATGTGTCTATCTGGTTTTGTATCAAGATATTTGTATTTTGCATCAGAAATCGTAAGAAAGCCTCTTTTATTAGTGTTGAGGTTATGTCAAGTAACTATAAGTAGTAAGATACAATATAAATGGTTACCGAGGTGTATGTGCACGAGTGTGGATATTTTCTTTTGGTTGATAGAAGCCTAACGTTCCTATAAGTACAAGATTTTAATTTTTTTTCACTCTTTTGCGAATTGTGAAGCTTTTTTGAGGTTAGAAAATTATTTAGACAGATTCTAAATATTTTTCCTGCAATCTACTTTCTATAAGGAGTATTCTCCAAAAAAAAATATGTGTGTACCTGTTTTCGTTCTTAAGCGTAGTTTTGCCCTCTGACGGCTTGACCAAAATGACCTCTGGCCTGGCCCTCCGACGTGGCCCCTTGGAGACATTTTGTGGTGCCACCCTTGAGGCCTCCTTCGGCCGTTCATTCCCCTTTTTTAAGGGCACTTTCTTGGATTTTTTTACTGTGGTCCACTCGTTGTCTATAGTAGCCATCTTTTTCCTTTCCTTCATCTTAACGACCTCCGTCCCTTCCTCTTCGGCCTCGGGTTCCACCTTGTCTCCCTTGGTCGGGTCGATCGGAAAAGGAGCCCTGGCGGATCTCCCAGCTATTCGACGGGGTTTTTTGCCGTCCTCTTTAGGACTACGAGTGCCTTGGTCAGCACCCTCTTTCTTTTCTTCTTCCCTTCCACCAAAATCTTGTCCAGCAGTCAGGGGCCGTCCCCACGCATGCCAAGGCCGGCAGAGCCTGCCCCGGCCAGCTCAGCCCGCCTCAGCCGCTGGAGCCATCCGACAACCCTGGCGGCCACCTTAATCCCCGACTTGATGCCACCCTGAGTGTTTCCATACTTCTGTGCCAACCCACCCAGGGCTGACACCCCCCTGCAGAGGCCCTCTATCGCCCTCTCTACACTGTCCTTCAGCTCCAGTGCCCCGATACACCGTGCTACCAGAGGCGACTGACTCCAAATCAGAGCCGGTCGACACTAGCAACAGCACTTCTCCCCCAGACTTACCCATGGTTGTAATTTTTTTAGCCATACCTTACAGTGAGAGTTTTATCCCAAGATCCCCACCGACCTATCTGGATCCCTCCGTCTATGGATGCAGCTGGCGTGGCCTCCCCAGCGCATGATAAAGGGGGCGGTACCGGACTGGTTAGGTAATCCTGGGGTATAGCACGCCCTGACAAGCTAGCCCACCTTCACTCCCTCGAGCATCTTACCCCAACCAGGAAGTGATCTGCTCTCTGGAGAGTTTCCGGCAGACGTCACGAGCCAGGACGCACTCGCCAGGACCGGACCAGGCGGATAGGGAATGCGACTGAACGACAGCATGACCAGGCAAGGCAATAGTAAAATAGAACGTGGCAACCAATAGCTACACCGCCCCGACCAACTAAAGTCCCACCGCACCGCGGCGCCGGAACCACACACCCTATCCACTCAGAACGCGGCCCAAAGCCGGTTGACTGGACCTGGCTAGGTATTCAGCCTCCAGTCTTGCAGTTATCAGGAGCCAAAGACAGTTCAGGGCTCCTCGGCACGCAGCCTTGGATGGGCCTAGCTGCCCAGGATCTCCCTTTTGCCGCTCACGGGTCGCACCGCACGGCAAACATGGCGGGCCCCTTTACCCGGGGCTGGCCTCCTCAGAGAAGGCCTTTATCATTTATTTAGATAATCCCAGAAATGGTTAACTGAGTGGAAGGGTAGTGTAGGTGTGTACGATTGTGATGTGTTTGCCGTGTTAATTCTGCATCCACGCAGAGGCGGTCACTGACACGGGAATGTGCTAGTGTATGTGTATGTAAGTGTTTGAAGGATTGTGTTTAGGGATAGAGGAATATTAGTAGTGGTAGTAGTAGTAGTAGTAGTAGTAGTAGTGGTAGGAAAAGAAGCAATACTAGTACAAGTAGTAGTACTAAATTGAGTAGTAGAAAAATCAGTAGTAATAATCGGATTAGAAGTAGTAGTAGTATGAGTGTTGGTAGCAGTAGTAGTAATATCGGTAATAGCATTAGTCATATTGGTATGAGTAGTAGTAACAGAAGTAGAGATACATGTAATGATAGCGGTAGTAAAAGTTGTCGTAGTACTAGTACTAGTAAGAGTAATAGTAATGCTAGTGATAGTCGTAATTGTAAAAAAAGTAGTAATGGTAGATATTTTTTTTTTTTGTGGTGGAAGGGAAAATGCCTTTACGTACACCGCTCGGCAAAGGTTGTGTTGGACTCAGTGTATTTTTTGTATTAGACCACTACTACCATTAACACCAATAATACTAGAAGTTGTAGTAGCAGTCGCAGTTAATGTAGTTGTAGTAGCAGTTGTAGTAGCAGTAGTAGTAGTTATCATAGTAAAAAAAAAGTAGCACTCGTAGGACAAGTGTCTCTAAAATACGTCAATGTAATATAGGTTGTAGCATAAGTTGTAGCAGTGGTAGTAATACTACTCGTAGTAGCAGTCACAGTATTAGTACTGAATTAAGCAGTAACAGAAGTAGAAGTAGCAGATGTCGAGACCATAGCGATAGTGGTTTTTTTTGTGATGGGTGTAAAAATGCATTTACACACACCGCAGGGACAGTGGTAGTGTGAGACTCGTGCTATAGTGGATTTTTTATCTTACTATACTGTTAAATACCCACTTAACCCCCCTTCCCCCCTGTCGCGTGGCTTTTGTTTCACCCCGGAACTGCATTAGCATTACTTAAGGGTGGAGCTACCAGAAGAAACATCGCGTCTCACAGCATTGACAAGCATGTTTGCCCACCAGTTGCTAGAAGGGCCATTTCTCTTAAGTCCTGAAATGGACTTGAGGTCCCAGAAAATTGGCACTTTTGTCTAGCTCTCACCATTTCGCGATAGTTTTGCAGGCACCATTTCTTTTGCTTGATGTCTTACCTTGCTGCCAAGTCATAACACTTAGCGCAGCTCGGGTTCGCATGGACCATTAGGCCAACATCTCCTCTTGCTTCTTCTTCATGATTATCGACTATGCAATCCTGTTAACAGCCCTCCATATGTCGATGCCACTTGACATGACGTCGACGATGTTTTCAGGCGTCAAAGGCCTATCCAGTCGATCTTATAGCTGCAGCCGCTGCTCCTGCCACCTAGCACACTAGATAAAAGTGTGCTCCGCTGTATCATCTACCCCAGGGTAGTGATCGCAACTTGATGTTGCTATTACCACCATGCGGTAGAGATTGACATTGAACGGCCGAAGGCCAGAGAGCAGCTGAGTATGGTAGTAGTCTACCTCGCCATGCTCGCGCTTTAGCCACGGGCACAGCACTGTTATGAGTCGGTGTGTCCATCTTTCCACCACGGCCTCATTCCACCCATGGTCCCAGCTTCGCAGACCTTCTTCCGTTCTCTCGGCCTCATCCTTGGTCCCTTCTGAGAGAAACCTGGCCCTTCACTCTCGCGCAAAAAGTACGATGGGCACGGTTCTCGGGATCATCATCGCCGCGGCAGAAAAGACCGTGCGGAAGGTGCAGGCAACGCGCAGTGCCCCGATTTGCTGCACCAACGTGAAGTGATCCCGGGCCTACGACATCGCCAGCGAGCCCGCCCAGACCTCTGCGCTATGCAGCATAATAAAGTTCACCACTGAGACGAGAAGCTTTTCTTTAGCTTTTTTTGGCCCACCAACGTTTGACATCAATCGCAAAAGAGCCCTAGCCATTCTTAGTGCCGTTTTTGCGGTTCTTCTAATGTTTTCCCCGAATGTGAGTCGGAAATTAACCCACACACCGAGGTACCTGACCGCGGGGCTCTTGCAGATCGCCGTGCCTGCGACGCTTGCACGAAAATCTTTCCCAAACCATTGCTGCCTGGTATGGATAACTATCCTCGTTTTCTGGACAGCGAGCTCAAAGCCATGGTCCCCCAGCCATTCCGACACCCTAGACGCACTTCACTGTATTCTGCACTCAGCCTGTTTTTGGGATCTCGCGATTAGAACAAGCGCCACATCGTAAGCATAGCCCACAAGCTTGACCCCATCAGGTATTTCTAGGCGCAGAAGTTCGTCGTGCCCAAGGTTCTAGAGGTCTGGCCCGAGCGCAGAGCCTTGGGCCACCCCGGACGTCACCCTCACTTCTTTTGGTCCTTTTGTGGTGTTGTACCGGAGCACTCGATCCTGAAGATAACTATCCAGGACCCTTCTTATGTAATCCGCTACTTTTTGCCTACATAGCGACTCTTAAATGTCGGACCATCTTGCCGAATTTAAGGCGTTCTTGACGTTCAGCGTGACCGGGACACAGGCATCTCTTGTCTTGTAAGAAGCTTGCCAGGACCGCTCGAAAAACTCCAGAACCTTTATTATCGTGTGGCATTTTGATCGCCCTTCTCTTAAGCCTTGCTAGTTATCAGCTAAGTCGACCATCCCGCGTTAACGCGCTCGGAGCCTTATCTCCATCAAATTTCCCGCATTATCCAGCATACATGGGAGCCGGAATGACGCTGGGGTCTCAGATTGGCCCCTGCCCTTATCCAAAAGCACGGGGCTTTGGATCTTCCAAGGCCCACCGAATATGCCTGCTTTTAGACAAGCGTTAAACATGTCCAACAGCACATATAGATTTTCCTTTGCCATGATTTTAAGAACTTTATTAGGCACTCCGGCCAGGCCTGGTGCCTTACGTCTTGGCAGGGTTGACACAGCCAACGACAACTCAGTCAGTGTAATCAGTGAAGCCTCAAAACTTACGTCTAAGTTGTCACGCCCCTACTCTAGGTAAGTAGGAAACAAAGTGTCAACTTATCTCTGTATAAACACCGGCTTTATCAACCCTACCGAGTATGAGCTACTCAGTCTTTTTCAGACTATCTGGTAGCTTAGGTCCCAGGTGTCCCTATCGATCTCAGCAATAAGCTCGCGTCAGCAACGGGTCTTTCTAACCTTAATTTCCCTCCCCAGTTTTTTCCTTGCATCCTTGTAAAGTGTCACTGCTTTCCCCGCACCCTCCCGTTGCAGGTGGCGTTGGGATCTGCGTGGGAGTTGATGACACTCTACCCTATCTCTTCGGATCACTAGTGGCTCGGTTTCCGATTTAACCTGGCCGATCTTCGAGGCATACTCATGCCACACCATTTTTTAATGCATTGCATCGTGCGTTTTACCAGCTGCTTGGCCTCTGCTGAGCCTTTGATGGTGATAAGGTCTGTTTTAGGCGGCGTGCCATCTAAAACTTCACGCATCGCCTTTTGATTAAGATGCGCTACGCTTCATCCAGTGGCTTGCTCGCGGAGCGCTTCGCGCGATACCGCACCACTTAAGTTATCAAGTTCAAATGCAATGAACTGATGGTCGCTTGACGAGTAGTCTTAAAAAACCCTCCAGGCGGACACCCGCGCTACAATGCGTGGCGTCTCGAGCGTGACGTTGACAAGCAAGCCTCCGGTTCCAATTTGTCTGAACGTCGCTGTATTACTAGAGTTCAACACGGCAAAATCGAGGCTTAAAGCCATCTCCATTACCGCTAGCTCTCTGGAATCGGATTGCGTCTTACCCCAAGCGGTGGCCTTGGAGTTGAGATGGCCAGCAAGGACAACGTCGCCCATCCCCTTTAACACCTAAATTTTATCCTCAAATCTAGCAAGCTGCCTCTGAAAGACATCAATCGGCATGTTGGGGGGGGGGGGGGGGGGGGAGCCCACT
>JAPYYV010014502.1:0-12520 GCA_030522625.1 Copidosoma aretas
AACATATTGTGTATTGTGTGTATTATGTACGAGTCTCTAATATGTTATTATAATTTTCTAAGCTTTTGAGTACAGCATTACGTTGCTGGCTACGTACCCATGCCGCGCGTGGCGCCCCCCAATCCTTGGCGCCCTGGGCGACCGCACAGGTCGCCCCGCCCTTAAAGCCGGCACTGAGTGTAATGAATACTAAAATCGATTCGAGAAAAATGAATTGTTAAAGTAAAAGTTTAGAGAAAATATGCATATAAAAATAAAATTTTTTTCTTTGTTAAGAAATGTAATATAATCTAAGTAAAGCTTTTGCTTATTCATGGAGGAACCTTTGGATTGTTAAGGAATTAAGTTTTTTTTTTAATTTGTTAGAAATCTCTTTTAAAGTTTTAGAAATATAAATATGTTATTTTAAAATAATATCTAAGGTTTAGTGTGGGTGCGTGTAGGTTTGAACGTGTGAATTGTGATGTCATAAAGTTTTTTGATGCTCAAAAAAGGGTGTTTTTTAGCTATTTTGAACCATCTTGCTACGTAACATCGTTTTTATTTATTTATGATAGACTAAGATGTTCTTAAATAATTTTAGTATGTCGGGTACCAGTCCACATATTTTAATAATCTAGAGTTGTTGACAAAAATATATATACTGCATAATGAGGATTCGAATCATCTTACGGACAGGGTTGGTTTTGCAATTCTTTTACGCTCATAGTTTATGAATGTTCGACTGTAGAGACGCGTTGCGGATTCATTCCATCTGCAGCGCGGACATTCAAATACAAACAGTTTTTTTAACGAAATGCATGCAGTTGCTGAATAATACTGAGTGTTGCAGATAAAAATCAAGGAAAAATGAATTCAATAATATAATGAAGCATTAAATGCACATCATTCAGCTTCTGCATGCATTTCGTTAAAAAGCTGTTTATATTTGAATTTTCGCGCTGTAGATGGCATGAATCCGCAACGTGTCTCCACAGTCGAACAGTCATAAACTATGAGCGTAAAAGAATTGTAAAACCAACCCTGCTTACGGATTTTGTACGTATTATTTTTTCATTAGGCGTCCGTGTGTGTGTGTATTTAAAACTACACCCACACATGCATACACGTTACTCCATACCAAGCAAGTTTAGCATTCCTTGAAATTCATACTTGGCGGCTTTACGTTACACATACACGCCTAATGGAAAAATAATACGTTCAAAAATTCGAAAGAGAGTTGTAAGATGATTCAAATTATTACTTGCATAATAAACTTACAAGAGAAAAAAGGAATTTTCGATCATAAGATTAATACATATATATATATATATATCTATAGTGCATAAGGTTCACCTTTATTTGTAGAAAGAATTGAATCGTATAATATCAAAAACCGGAAGCTCGCTGCAAACATAAAATAAGACAGAATTTTTCACTATGAAATTTTATAATGTACGTAATATAAATGCACGTGTAGCCTATGTATATTATTATCCTGATTTTAAGGGTAGTGGTCGCATCAACTTTATTTTTTACACTTGCTTAATTTCCTCATTTTCTGTGTCACCCTTCACATACAAGTATTTTTAAAATTGTGCATACTTTTTAACATATTTATTACAACTGCACTGTCTACTTTAGAGGTTGTTTCTCTGCTTGGTATATTTTTTTTATGTATCATTCAATTAGGAATTTTGGCGTACTTAATAATAAAAGTACGACTTCTGAATTAAATTTGGAAAAATTTTCATAACCTTACTTCATGTAAAGATAGTCTCACCAGCCAACTTTAATCAAACACATGACAACCATTATTATTCAAAAATTATTATTACTATATTTGTTTAAATAGACTTACAAGATTATGACTAATTCTGAAATGTATGTTTGTAGGGTAGGGTAAAATTTTAATTTAAAATCTACTTCTATTTCTTCTTTTCAACTTCAAGCGTTCTCTTCACCTCTTATTTATTTCCATCTTGCATTTTGAATCAATATACAACTTGAATCTCATTTGAATCTCTGATTTCCTATCTTATGAGGTAATTTTGCTATTAACTCGGTAATTTTCCATGATTTCCAGTGATAAGAAGAAGAGATATCAAGTTTTGGCTAATATCTGCTAATTTTGTCAACTTTAAGGGTTGTTTTCACCCCCTTCACCATCGCATTTCATCTTCGGACCATTTTTTCTAAATTCTGTGATGAATCAGCTGTAAGCTTGAGCAATAATCATGGAGATGGGTTGATTCGTTTAGGAGATATTTTATTTTTGGAAAAAAACCGGTTTCGTCCTACTGTGCGACGCACACAGCGGATTGTTAACACCTTATCAACACGGATAAAAGTAGTGTTTGCAGTATTCATTGTTCGAGTATTGAGTACCTTGCGTGAAAGTGAAAAAAATTCACCACTACTTTCATAGCAGACATTACAAGCGGTGTAGTACCATTCTTATAGTAAATATACAAATGTGTGATTCCGACGTGTTTCTTTCTACATCCAACGTCCGTCGTAGTATTTATACAATTCAAATATTTTACAGAGTTGGTATGAAAAACGCGTGTAGGAACGCCTCACCTTGATAACCCAAAATTACACGCGCATTGCCAACATCCACAGTGCACTGACTGCTCACAGAGGCCACCTTGACAGTGGCGGACCGCGTCTCTAAACCGCGCGCACGTGCGAGCGCAGCAGCCTAACGAATTAATTCCCTTCCAAGACCCTCGCGCTCACGCGACTCCTCATCCCGCGGAACGATCTCCGATCGGCCGTCATCTTCCCATCAGACCAGTGCGAATCGTCGCCACACGATGTAATTGCCGGTAAGTCGTCGCGCTCTACGAGTACAAACGCGCGCTGGTGCTCAGCACTGGGTTAGCAAGTGCTGTACGGGTCACTTTGGACCGCGGCGGTGTATCGCCCGAGCCTTTTCGACGCGTCCCCGGTCCTGCGCCCACATCGCAAGTACATCCCTCGCGAGATCGGGCAATCGCTGCAGGCTCTCCGCAGACTGATACGGGTCGCATTACCAATGCACGCCGAGCGGGACAAGCAAACTGCATCGCGTGCGATACGAGTATAGTAGTATCGAGCGCGTTTATCGATTTGCTTATGCAAATTGCGCCGCCGCGCCGCGCGCGCGGAAGATCAGAGTTCAGAGCTCACGCTCGCGGGATCGGATCGAGCGCGTTATGATTATTGTTATTATCTGCGTGAATTGGGTGCAGAGGCCGGCCGAGCGATCTCCTGGCTGTGCGGGCTTGTTGGTCGTTCGATGAATGTAATGTGCGTGGTATAGTTGCTCTGTGTCTGGAAGTTTAGGAATCATGTGGTAATTTTTTCCTGAAAAGATTGATTGTCCCGTTGCTGAAGTCCGCGCATCTATAACTCGTATTGAGAGGGATAGGCGTGAGTTATCTTTAATATCAGTGTTAAACATAAATTATTAGAATCAAAGTTATTTACAATTATATTTAATGGTATCCAGACTTGCGTAGTATTTTTTATTTGCTTTATTGCATATACTTTTGACTGTTTTTAATTCCTGAGTCATTTCCAAAGATTTATAAACTTCCACCGGTCATGGCTGTAACTAAAAAATTCCACGCTTTGTAGGTAACCTATGCATTGGCAGCATTACTGTAAATTATAATTTTCTTCTAATTTTTTGTTTTAATCAAGGATACGTTTCGCTAAATACTAGTGCTCGTCAATAATGGGCATCTCTCCAGGCATATGCAATTTAAAACAGACACGACTTTTTTTTTTTTTTTTTTTAAATAAGTACTACGTTCTTTCACTCAACCAACGTTACATGGTATCGAAACTAACAATGATCTAAAAATAATCGCGATTATCAGCGATGTGATTTCATAAGTTACATGTTTGAGAAGAAAAAATCATGCATGAGCAATAAATTAGTTCTCACAGTGTCACGTCGTCGAGTGATATGAACGACTAAATTCAGAAAGTAAACACAATAAAATGTTGTAATGACAATGACGATAATCCCGACCCAAACTTGCAAAGCTCGCTCACTCTACATCTTGTTATCCTCGACGATATATTTCGTAGTTTTTGAAAACTCCTTCCGATAAAACATACCATCAAAAGACCGAAATCACCGAATCAACAGCGCAAAAGCCCGCTCTGCGACGAAAACTCGTTCGAAATTTAGATTATGTTTACCAAAACTTCGAGCGCCCGCCATCGCCGGCGAAACGAAGTTGCGAGTCAACAATCCCTCGACGAGCGAAAACCCGGCGCTAGCGCTTTTATTATTAACACGTCGAGGCGCGCGGCGCTGAAAGGAGACGTTTGACAGATTTGCGGGAGTTATCCGGTAAAATCTCTGCTGTCGATTGTCGTGCAGTCCAATCTTGCAAATAAAAGTTACAACGAAAGCTTTGGGAAAACCTTATTGGCCGTCCACAATTCATCAAATACGGCGCTGCTATTACCGTAAGTAAACAATTCGATGTTAAGGCTTCGAAAATTATTAGATCAAAGAATTAAAAGATCTCGAGTGTTGAACATGAATTTATCTTGAAAAGTACACGATATACGATTGATGACTACGTATAGTGCGATTCGGTAAGTATAACTAATAAGAAAGTTCAAAATATCTTGAACAATTTACTATGTACTAATGTGCCGAAGCCCCGTACGAAGATGAACCCAGCTCAAATGGTCCAACGAAGACAGGCGCAACAAAGGCTGCATAACGAAGAAAGACACTCCGTACTGGATTCCGTCGAAAAAAGACGAGGCGCTGCGACGAGGACAATAACGAGGATGATAAAGTCTAATAACCCAGAGCGCTGAAATTTAAATTGTCTTCGCGTTTTAATTAATAACGATATTATTTATAATAATAATAAAACCGGTAATACCTAAATGCCCCGGAGCGCCGAATTTCCTGGCATTATAATTAACAACGATATTATTTATGATAAAAAAGGTAATACCCAATGCCCCAAAACGCTGAATTTCCTCGCGTCTCAATTAATACTTGGATTCACAAAGATATGCGTTTTTGACATTTAGAAAACGTAAAGGTCAGTTTCAAATTTTGAAAATAGGACCGTTCGAGGAAGGTACTGCTTGTTTATTTCACTACATTCAATATAAATCTTGATCAAGTACATCGACCGACTCGATTATTCAAAAATCGCCACGCTGTCGTCTCGGCCTTTTACTTTTGGCAACCCAATTTTTACGATTCCAATATACACTACGATGATTCAATTACTGTAAATCACCATTCCGAACGGTAAAAATAAGGTCGAAAAAAAAAAATGTCCCTTCACTACGAAATGCCACCCTACAACGCGTCTTGAAAAATAATTTCGTATTTGTTTCTCCATCGCTGCATCATCGAACGACGAAATCCAACGGAACGCTGCGCGTGCAACGAAAGAACACTCACGCGCGTGTACCTGCCGATTCCTAACGCTCGATAATCTCGCTTCTCCTCTCGAGCCGGACAACTTCCGCGAGACAAGGTCGCCGGTGCTGGTGCCGTCTGATGTAAGCCGTTCTCATAGCTCGCGCGTATTGTTGTCTGGACGCGCGTGGACTGAGCGGCATTGAACCCTCGGGGCGTTGCTTTTTTTTTTTCGCTGAAAATCAGGCGATTGGGGCAAATGTGTGTCAGACGTCGCTCGATCTTTTTTTTTCATCGGGCGATTGTTTGAAAGACGCGCTGGTGTGGAAGCTACGAGGCTAAAAGACAAAATAAGATTGCGGGGCGGAAGTTTCGAGAGTTTGAAGATTTAAAGCGGACCAATGCAGGAACAATTTTTCAAGTTAGGAAGGAGACACAAATTACTTGCACATTGTTATTAGGTTGAACTTCTCGCTTGTGCCGTTAGAAGAATTAATTTATAGAATAATTTTCATGAATCATGTTGTACTTTTACTTCTCCCTCGGCTCTTCCATCATTATTTTTACATGAAACTAACAGCCAGTCGTAATTCAATCACTCATTTTGCAGCAAGATCGAGCTTTCAACATTATTTAAAATCATACTGCGGACGAAAATGATTATGTCATGTAAAAAAATTTTTTTTAATTTATCTCAATAGTTTTTCTGTATTTAACAACTCAAAAACTTTAATATCTCGATTTATGATTAATTCGTACTGGATTTATGTATTTTTGAAAAAAAAACTGAAAATCGGACACCCTGCGGCACCTGCGAGCGGAGATTCGCTCGCGCAGCGGGGTGAGTTGGATGGAAACGCCGGTTGATGGATGACATTTTTTTTTTTTTTTTATTGACACGTGTTCAGAAAAACGACATTTCGCAAATGTAGCGTTCGATGATAAGAGGTTCGAGCGCGTTCGGTGAGTCAAATGCCGAGCCGAGTTATTCGACCGGATCTTGGCTCAATGTACATCACAATGTCTGAGCTTATATAGATCCTTGTCTGCTGGCGTTAGTATGAAGTGGTGGCATAATTTACGTAACTCATTTAAAACTTGTTTTTATTGATTAATTTTTTTTTTTTTTAATTTTTTTAAGAAATTGATTGTTTAAAACAAGGCATAGAGTCGATGATCTAAGTTGTCCGTTCATCTAAAATTTTTAAATGAGTTTTTTGGTACGGATTAAAAATTGATTGTCGATTTAAAACAAATAGACGTAACTTCAAGCATCTGGAAAAAAAAGCAATAGTTTTCTGATCTCCGAGCGTTGCCGGAGCGAATGAAGTGAAAGAAAATAATGAACGAAATTAACGTCACGTTACTAATTATTCGACTACAGTAAGCTCTGGCTAGTATACTTATGTTGATCCACGTGTGTACAAGTGTACACAAGTGTCTTTGACATAGTATACCGCAGACGTAACAGTGTAATCCAATGTATTTGTTTGATAATACCCTGAATCATAAAGACTGGAAACACTTGATCAGCATACTTGATTCATGAATGTTTGACATACTTGCCAGTGGTGATCGATGTTTCGGCTGACCAGACCGGTTATTTATGGTGATTAACACAAAATATTTTAAGGCTTCCACGCGAACAAAGTGGGATTTAGGAACTGTCGAAACAATCGTCTAATACGCGTTTCCAAAAGATTACGTAATTACGTCGTAATCTTAAGTCACGAATATTTCAGCATGAAACTATTGTGTCCATACAAAAGAGATATGTTTGTAATCATCATACGATTGACTTTATGATTAATTCACCTCTGTGATGATTATTTTCGATAAACTTATTTAAAAGTAAGGGCTAAAAACTTGTGTGGTTCACCGTCACATATTGAATCCTAATTAATATTACATCAGTTCCATCAGTAAGTACTCTATATTCCGAATCCATCAACTGGTCGAGCTAGCCGATAAATAATCCGCAAAGTGGAAACAACTTTCACGGAGAAATAAGAACGGTCAACAATTTTCTTGGAGCGTCTCATATTTTACGCTCAATTTCCCATACTCTTATTTTTTGATAAAACGTTTCCGTCGATCCGAAAATTTTCAAAAAACCCACAAACATCCTCCAAATGGAATTCAATATTACCGAACAAGGGGCAGCAGGTGGGAAAAACTGCATCCCAAATCGAGACGCGACGACCGCAATGCATCATCGGAATGAAATCTTCACAATGTTAACAGACCCACCGCGGAGCGCGCAAAAATACCAACAAACCGAATATTTTCGCTGCGAACTGAAAAATCGACATCGGTCTCGGTTACGAAAACAGGACGAACTTTCCTCGTACTCCAGGCCGACTCGAGTCAAAAGTTTCCTCCCACACCCGACTTACATACTGACCCTTCCATCAAAGACGAAAGAAAAAAAACTCGACAGCCCCTCAACCGCACCATCACGGGCGTTCGACTCCTTCCCGCGTGCAATACCAACGCGTCTTGTTGGTCCCGCGGCACAGCGATCTCCAACGGTTTACGGCAGCCACGAGAAATCGCACGAAGCGCAAAAGAAAGAACCCCTTGCGCGCAGATAGCGTCCCCCGGGAGATTTGTATTTTTCCAGGCCATGCACGCGCGCACGAGTCGGCCGCAGGTATGATGGGCGAGGCGGCTCTGTGAATTCGTTACTGCGCGAATGAGACGAGGTCGGTGGCACCGGAGAGCCACCGTGTGCGCCGCACGCGGCAGTGGTGATGGCGGTGGGGACAAGGCGATATGGAATGCATAATCGAAGGCCGTCCTGGTCGTATGAACGCAGTCGGGGGTATCATGCGGGGGGAGCGGGACTATGGTCGAAACTGCGGGAGGAAAAGGAAAAGCGGGAGGAGCGGTGGGAGATGGATGGAATTATTTACCGACTAGGATGCATTTTCACTCCCCTTCTGCAGGGAACATTGTTCAAGACACTTTAATCCTCGATGACTGCCCTCCGATGAGGTTCGAGAGATGTATTTCAATGTAATCTTAGTGCTTCATCTGGCTGATTTATGCATGATAAATATTGATTCTGCTTTGTTCTCCTCGAACGTTGTTTCGCAGTGCTATCTCCGCGAGTGGCTCGTTCGGTAGAGTATTAAAAAACAGTTCTGACACGTTTCGAGCAGAAGTGTACGTCGGAAAAAGTTGGCCTTGCGCGTGCGATATTTAAATTTGGATCTTAACCATCCGAGCTGATAAAGTTATGAGTCGAGCTATCTTGTTCAAGACTGGTGTAATTTGGAACATTTTATCGTCCAGCGATGAATGATCGACATTTTCTAAAAACAATTAGATGCTGATTCATGCAAGCAGCTTTACTTTCGAGTGAGTTCTCTTGTCAGACTGTGAGAATTTTCTTGAGAATAAATACACTGAAACCTAAAAATGGTGTGTTTCGATTCGAAAATAGCCTAAATACATTATTCAACGAGATTTATTGAGAAATTCTCATTACCATACCGATTTTTCGTAGCGTTCACGTTTTTCAACAAAAAATACTTTTTCGTTTTTTATTCAAATGTGCATCAATATTAAATGGGTACTAACGTTCTTTGCATGCAATCAGACTGCTGTACAGTGGGCGAGATTTTTTCTCCCGTACTAAAATATTAAAGCCAAGGGTAAAGAGTACAAAACTTAAAAAAACATCCATTCGTCATAAATTGTTATAAATTAAATATCACATTTCTTAAAAAAATTTAGAAGTATGTAGATTGACTATAGTTGAATAAACGTCTATTCAAAGTTTAATTACAAGCAGCTTATAAAGATTGATCAAATAAAAACTGTTCAACGACAATCCACTTTGCTAAGAAAACATATTTTCTCACACAGAATGATGAAATACAACTTTAATCTTGTATCTGATAAAATTTTGAGCAAATATTTTTATGATGACCTAAAATGTATCGTTTACGGGCAAGTAAATTTTTAGATTGCTGTCAAAATATTTGCTCAAAGCATTAGTACGTGATCATTTGTACCTTAGTATTTGACGTTCGTAGAATTCCCTCAATTGTAAATATTTTACTGAAATACACATATTGATTATAAACGTATGATAATATATTGATAATTTTTTTTTCCCCCAGTTATATCTGATAATGTTCTTTATTTGGTTTTTGCAATTAAAAGATGATATAGTGAAAGGCTTATTCGAAATAAATACGAGATTAAACAATTTTAATTTTTTTGTGTATTCCACTCATAGTCATTTAAAAATACTCATATTTTTAAAAAGTTTCAACTCAATTAAGCTTTATCTGAAAACTGTCTATTTGCATTTTGATGTTACGCTTGACATAAGGTCAATAAAAATATGCGTGTTGCCGTCTGAATTACATAATCATATGGCGATTACAGATGAATTCTATTTCTTCACCATTCATCAATTCTGTTTCCGCAATATAAGTGTATAGTTTATAAAAAGAAGTATTCCGAACATATTAGCTCTGTTATTCTTATTATCATTCGAGTCCGAAAATGCATGACCTAGAACTGTTCTCATGCATGATAAAAATTTTTCCAGAAAATGCTCATGATGTTATTTTGACTGTGTCAGTAGTTATAAAAAGATCTATTATCAGGAAATATTCAAACTGTTTTTTCTGATGAGAAGAACTGCTTGGACTAATATAAAACGATTCTTTGCTCTTACTTGTAATGAAACATTATCACACAAAACTGATTAATATTTTTAGCGTCAATCAGCCTTTTTTATATTTTAATAATTAACAAGTAAAAAATATGAATTCACTAAATTCCATTGATGTGCATCCCATGTTAGATATGCAAATACGCCAATAAAATTTTTTTATTTTCTTCGCTAGCTTATTACATGATTTTTTTGTGTTTGACCATCGAGTGTATTAAAAAGTTCTTTTCGCTATTAAAATGATAAATAAAAAGGTTAAATCGATGGGTATGCCGTAAAATAGTAAAGTAAATATGATAGTTTACTCAAGTGAGTTAGTGGAGCCGATAAATAATAGTCCATGATTTGTAGTTGTGCTTTTAAATGTGCACTTGAAAATAATTGTTCGAATTTTTTATCAAATAGTTTTCATAGAAAAGGAAAATATTATTTGTATAAATGTTTTTAAATCATATTAATACACATCATCAGAAAAGGCTACGTAAAATATGAGTAACGTCCACTTCAAATGTTTGCATGACGATACGTTCACTTCGTAAAGTAACGTATATCTAGACATTACGTATTTATACGTGAACAGTTGAGTGTTTTGATTATTTATGTTTCTAATTACAGGTTTTCTTTTATTATTCCCACAATTTTATGTACTCCAGGATGAATATTATGATTATTTTTATTACTTACACCCTGAGGAACAATTCTTAGTACGATGTACAGGTTTTATCATGGAAATTCATTAAACTCCGGTTTTCAGACGATCAGTATTTTATGCAATTAAAGAATTTGACACAATATTTTTAATTCATTCATTTATTTCAATATTCTACACTTCCTAATTGCTTTTGAAAATGATTTTGCTGTGATCTTTTTTTGTTATTTTTCATACTTATTTAATTTTCTCATTGACTAAAAATATATATATCAGAGATAAAACATATGTTGCAGCAGCATTAAATACCCATAAAGTGTCGAACATCTACCAATCGAGTTCATCAATAATATGTATACAATCATGTATTATCTACGTTATGCCAAATGTGAATATTTCTTAGCATTTCTTATCACATTCACGCAGTGAAAGTTTTTCTAATCTTTCACTAATGAATCATTTCTCGTATTATTTATTTCAAACTATCAGCAGTATTATTCAAAAACAATTATGCAGAATACGTGGGCAAATTAATGTTTTATCATTCCTCGTTTTACAATCAATTATTCAGCTGCGAAACATAAAACAATATTTTTTAACTGCCTTCAAGAATTCACAATATCTTTTATCAGAAAACAGTCAAAAGAACAAATTGTTTTACACATTAGAATAAAACTAAATACATAAAATAATTTAAGAGTTTACAATTCATTGTTTATCGTATGATGCAGCTAATTTAATTATTTTGCGATGAAATTTTAACACTCTACAACAAAAGCAGTTCTAAAATCTTGTTGGAATCGAGTATTAATAAAAAGATTATTAAAATGCAATTTCACAATCCTTATCGCACACATTTGCCGCATTATTCCTCTAAAACAACTCCGAGCCCCAAAATAACTTTCGAGTGTAATTAGTAGTGCCTTTTCTTATTATGCGTTCTTCCAAAACATCAGCGCTCGACCTTCCCCTTCTCCTCCCTTTTCCACGTTACTCACATGACCATACCATTTGCGCAAACTCTACTTTCTCCTCGACACTTTTCGTACCCTCAAACATTTTACAGACAAAAGAAGTGGCTAAAATTTATGCAAAACATCACGCTTTTCATGTAATTAAAACTCTGTAATAATGTGTAATTTAAATTACCGAATTCGATTTTGATGTAGTTCCATCAGCTTGATATCATATTTAAACAACTTTCTTGTTGTTATGAGGTCTGCAATTATGAAAAAAATTTACACCCTACAAAAATATTTTTCACATATTTTAAGACGATTTAAGTTATTACTGAGTTAGAACGACCCTATACAGACAAAACTGGTAAATACAAAAAAAGAAAGTGTATTTTTACAAGATCAACAGATTTTGCATTTAATATTTTATTCGCAAATGTCATACAAAAAAAAAAAATGGGATGTTACAACACGATTTTTTCGCCGTTTTCGTCTTTATTTTATCGATATCTACAACTTCGTCTTCAAACTCGAACTTGCGAAATGTATGAAAAAGAATGTACGGCAAAAAAACGTTTTCTTTTCTTCTTGGAGCAATAAAAACTGTCCAAACGCAAACCATCAGCTCGGATATTGAACTTATAATTACCTACAAAATTTAAACCCATTCGGATGATACTTACCAGAGTTGGTCGAAAAACTCGATCACGCACATGCATGCATCTACAAATACCCCATGAAACCACCCTCGGATCAAGTTCGAAATCAGTTTCAAATCTAAAATAGACGATTCATAAGTGATCGCACTTTTTGCCCCGACAAAAATACGAGGCACTCGCCTCGATTGG
>JAPYYV010014505.1:0-15976 GCA_030522625.1 Copidosoma aretas
CCCCCCCCGTAACGTGTTTTTGTGCCTAATACCGAATTCTAATATTTATTGGCCGCCATCTTGGATCCGCCATTTGGAATTTCACAAAAGTTGCAGTTAGGCTGAATAGTACGTGTCATTTTATATACTCACACCAAATTTTAAGTCGATCCATCAAAAAATGAAGCGGAGGCAGAATTTTGTCCGTTTCGTCCCACTGTGCGTCGAGAGTAAAAAAAGCAGCAAACTATATAAAAATAATAATATTAGTCAGAAATATAGGATTGAAAGACAATAAAGATATATGGAGGAAAATAATTTAAGTAAATGTATCATTAATTTATGTAGGTAAATAAGGCACTACAGAATAAAGATCTAAAGTTGAATATTATGTTATGCGTTATAAATTATATTTTGTCGATAAAAAAAGAAATTAAAATTGACAGAAGAGGATATGCTTTTTCAATAGTTATAAAATAAATAGAAGAAACGTAGAAGTATATGAAAATCATTATTGAAAATAAAATATTAACTCATAGATATCTTATAATACACTCATATCCATAAAAGATAAATGTAAAAATAATGATTGCATATGTATTAACATGAACCATAATTACCAAATAGGATGATAATTATTAATAAATCAATAATAAATATCTGTTAAATCAGGGAACTTATATCATATATTTCCTATGTTTATCAAACTTTAAGCGAATTTTTATGGGATCACTTTTTTATCTATGTTCGTACGCATATTAGTAATACTACCGAACTTTAAAAATAAGTATAACTGAATAATTAAGACAATGTTTCTAACTAAAATAATCTTTCATAAATATAGAAACTAAAAGTATTATGTTACAAACATTTACCACAACTTTTTAAGCAAAAGTTATTCACGGCATATTTTAGTATTAGGCTTAAAAGAGTACGAATTCAGTGACTTTTTAGGTGTTACTAGGCGCTGTTCTATCTCTTTCAACTTCGAAAAAAAACAGATACCTCCAAAATTTTATAAAATCAGGGGAATTTGTTATTTCACATATAAGATTTAGTGAAATGTTTGCCTGTAGCGTGCGTGTTGCCCAAATGAAGTTATAACCATTCATTCGATGTTACCGATATTTATGAGAATTTAATAATTAACGATATTTTCAGTATAAAAAAAGCTATATATTTCTTTTAATTTTCCAAAGCGATAAATATTTTTTTAGAGTTGAAAAACAAGATATTTTTTTTTTGTAAGCATACTATTTATAAGCATAAAAATGTAAGCACATTTTGTATATACATGACTTTTAAAATCGTTCTATAGCGCCTAACTCATACTAAAAATAGTTCACTTTGAGAGGCACACTCCTAATTTATATGCAAAGTAACATTTTTTTGGTGTATACAACTTCGCGTTCTCTTAGAAAAATAATATCAAAAGTCTTTATCTAGAAATTATGTTATACAAACATTATGTGACTTTCGAAATCCTTAACAGATTTATAGATCTTATCAGTTTTAGCAATAATTAAAATGGCCAAAGCTCCGAAAAGTAGCGAGATAGAAAGCGTTTTTCAAGATTAAATGAAAGCTTGAATCAAATCCTTTAATCCCACTTTTTTTTCGATTTGTGCATTTGTTTTAAAGTGGCAGTCCATAAAAGATTAAGAAATCACTCTATTACGAGTTACATGAAGTTTATATGGTGTTTTTTAGTAAGTTTTTTAGTTTGTTACGTGAAAATATAGCATTCTATGGAAAAGTGGACAATAACCTTTTATACTCAAAATAATCCAATAAATACGGTAATAATGATCAAATAACAAAACGTGAAGTTCTTATATTGTTGTAAATAATGAGTTACTATTCAAAAAAAAGAATCTTTGAATATTAGTAACGCGTATTTTTACATAAAATTGCCAGAGCATAGAAATTAGTAGAATAATTCTAATTGGAGTACATGGGATTTTTTTAAACCAAAAATTGAAAAGTTAAAAATTCGTTGAATTAACTAATATAAGTATACAAAAAAAATTATTGTTTTTATTATTCAGATATAAGAATAAAAATATAGAAATATGGGGGTTTGCACGCGAAGCATGCCGGGAGCGGAGCCTTACTAGTATATGTATAAAAATATATATATATCTTTCTATATTATTTAGTTGTATGAACAAAAGTTAGTCCCAGCCCACCGCCCCGCCACCCCCTTAAAACCCTCTCAAATCACGTAGTAATTCATACATTTTTACGTGATTTTTAACTCAACTGTTTTGGGTTGGCTCCCCCCGCTCCCCTCCTCACCACCTGTCTTCCAACAGCTCCCACTCTACCTCCCCCTTGTCGCCCTCTTAGCTCCCCCCATCACCTTATAACCTATTTTAAAATACACACACACACAACTTAATTATAAGTTTATGCATATGAATTAATCATTTAGTCTGATTCCGATTTCTACCTTCAACGTGTTTTAAGATCATGAATATATTAACAAATGTACAATAAAAACATAAAGGTAGAAAAAAAGTAGTAGCTTTTACTACCAAGACATTGATTCTATAATGGACATATATATCTGCCTATATTTGATACTTAATTCGTGTGGATCGTAGGTAATGGCCCCCTCTTTATGCCCCCTACACGTTTTTTTAATGATCAAAAGTAAGGTAAAAATAAGGTGAAAGTATGCGAATTTTTAAATATTTTCTATGGTAAGTCGGACCCACCACGCTCCCCTCTATTCCCCACACCCCCACGGCCCCTTTTTTTCAGGTTATCCCTTGCTTACCTAACAATTCGCAAGGACTTAGAATTTATTTGAGACCTATGTATCCCCCCTGTCCCCCGCATTTTAACCATAGTCGAAGATCTCAGTCGTCACCCGAAAAACACATTCTATCCGAAGTCTCCCAATAAGAGACGAATCATTTTAACTATAAACTAGTCCTTTCACCCAAGTACTTTAACATTGTCGATCATTTCAAAAAGCAACTTATTGCCGCTGAAGCCCCCCATTCAAAGCCACTCGGGATTTTCTGTTTTTCCTGCACGTCTTATTAGGCTAATAGACAGAGGCGCAACAATAAAACGTGATCATGAGTAATACAACTGATAAAACAGACAACGGAACACTTGTACACGCAAGCACAATACAAAATAAAAATAAAATATAACACCTACAACCAAATAACTAAATGGACTCGCCCGCTTACACTGTCTATTAACAGATCATTTATTTACTCAAAGTGTTAACAGAGAAGTATGCTGAGTTTCAGAATAAAGTACATAGAACAATACCCTATATTATACCCTAATAACACATAATTGTAGGAATCGGGAAAAACAACCGATTCATCCACATAATGCAGAAAAAAAACAAGTGTGCGCAAACCATAATTGTACTGAAATCTAGCAAACTGTAGAGGAAAAGTTATAAGCTAAGAACTCCACATCGCATAAAATGTCTTTTTGATATAAAATATCATAAGCAATATAATTCTGTGTATTACACCTACTTTGAAGGTGTATTATACTTTCAACTATAATGTAAATGGACACAGTTGGCTGGATAGCACATGCTTCTGACAACATAGAAAAATAATCACATTTTATGACAGCTGATCTCTATATTTGTAAAAAAGAAAAAATTTAAATTTGTCTCAATACAATGTTCTACTACTACGTCAAGAATAACTAAATTTGCTTTTCTGAGGCAGGAAATAAAAAAGATTAGCGTCAGTTATAACGCTGATTAAACACATACTAAAAGACCCATAAAATTCAGCTAAATACGGTATCCAAATAAAACAAAAACCAAGCACCTAAGACTAAACAACCAAATAGAATTGACCGCTCAAACTGTTTATTAATTAATAATTTATTCAGTAATTCATAATTAAAGCAGAAGTCTATTGTCTTTCCGGATAACTTACATAGTATAATCATACATTATTACAACAAACACACAGATCAGCTGAGAAGTTTCTGTTTACATAGTTTATTAATATCTTGCTTTTCCTTTATAGTTACACAGAATTTTCTAGTTGATACCAATTAGGATTAAAATATCTGAAAAAATGTATAATTTACATTATGTATAAAAAATATACAACATATGTAAATGACATTATTAATGTCTATTTTATTTAGTCTTCTATAAACGTCACTAAATTAACTATTTTGAATTTTTCACCATTTAAAATAACATTTTTTTAAAATAAATTAAACACCTGACCTTGTTCATACGATCCGTGTACCGTATCGCCTTAAACAAGAGCTACCTCTGTAAGTTATCTACGTAGCACTTCCTTCTATATTGCAGTTTGTATCTAACTTTTAATTAAAATATTTACTTACGGTTTTCCTTATAAATTTACTTTAGTTGTTTTTTAATATGATCTAATGAACTATCTAACAATTATTCTAATAATTTATTCAAAACTTTTAAAAAATTAGGTAAAATTATAAAAAATAAAGTACATTCGACAATAACAACCTATTACAGTAATAGGGCAGAGCGACCGATTCATGCAAATAGTGCAAAAAAATAGAGGTGTTGGCAAACTATTATTGTTCTGACATCTACCAAACTATATCTGAACAGTAATAAGCTAATATCTTCTAATCGGATACCATGTATTTTTATTACAAAATATAATAGGGTTCTTGCGTAAATTTTTTTTTTTTCTAATCAATTGGGTACATCAGGTAGGATATCGAAAATATTTGACATGTATTTTTTCTTTTTTTATATAAATGAAAACTGATAAAGATATACCGTATGAAAGTGTCGCGTGACGTCATACCTGTAGTCTA
Organism: Copidosoma aretas; assembly: GCA_030522625.1. Lineage (NCBI taxonomy): Eukaryota > Metazoa > Arthropoda > Insecta > Hymenoptera > Encyrtidae > Copidosoma > Copidosoma aretas. The sequence continues at coordinate 4,789 of JAPYYV010014505.1, forward strand.
TTATGCATTAAATTTTATACAGGTATGACGTCATACAGCCCCCTCTCCTGAACTTTGATACGCTCTATATTTGGAAATTTTCGTTTGTATGAAAAAAGAAAAAATACGTGTCCAATATTCTTTGATGACCAACCTGACAGACTAAATAGAATTTTCATGCAAGGACCCTATCATTATTATACTTCTGTCTATTATACTTACTGCAAAGGTGTATTATACTTTCAATTTTAAGGCTACTGCAGCGGGAATTCTTCCGATGTCATATGTAGTTAATTTAATAAGTTAAAACTCGCTGATTGCATCGGAGTTCTTATTTACCTCCCAGAATTTAAAAAATTTGGAGATATTTGCCATTATTGTTTGCAAATTATAAACAGCATATTATGGAGAAACCTAAAATCATCTTTTATTTGTAACCGTAATCAATGAGTTACACATTAAAACACTTACTGTATTATAGTAAAAATTCTAAGCTTTCCGATGGTACCTAGCATAATATAGATAAAACGGAAAAATTACAAGTAGACCGTAAAATATTTATCAATTGTTAGTATTGAAAATGTAGCTGCAGAATATAATTTTTCTTTTTGTTCAAACGCAATGCACACGTGAAAATTTTTAAATTATAATGCAAGTATTTACTAAGAAATTGTATTTTATCAAGTAACAGTAATGATGATATCATATAGATAACATACAGTTAACATTCTAATATTTCAATCATTCTTTATTTATTCCAACAAAAAACAAATTAAGCAATTATACGTAACATACATGATCGCAGTTAATGTTCGTCTAACACAAATATATAAGTATTTATGATGGCGCTCACACATAGCGAATAATCCACAGCGATGTATCGAGGATGGTGAAGTTATATTTTGAATTGTGATATTTGTTAATTTAGAAAATAATAAATTTTCTGGAATTGGAATAAACTTGTAAAACAGTACGGGAAAACATTGTGTATATTTCGTCATAGAGACAATACAAAAAGCACTTGAGCAGTTGAAAAATCACTCCTTCAAAAATATTGTGCATCAAACATAATGTTTTTCTGTTTAAGTCCTAATTTTGATGAACAAAATAAACAGGAATGTTTTTTTTTAAAAAAGGTATTTCCAAAAACAAACGTTCACACAGTAACTACTTTTTTATAAAAATTTGCAGAAAAATTTAAGCAGTTCAATAAAATTAAGACAATTATCTAATTGTAATAAGACAAAAAGGAAAAAAAAATGCGACTAACCTTTAAATCGTTTTTATTACAAAATGTTAGTTTAATACAATATGATCATGAATTGTATGACTAAATAATAAAACGTAATATTATGTGAGTAAGTAAAATCAAATACGGTAATGTACTATCCTTAAAGAAATTTTCGAACAAATTGAAACCTTAAAGTATTTTAAGTTGCAAATTTTATTGTTCGTGAACTATCCAGTAGATCAAGTAAAGTTGATGACTTTTACTTATATATAACATAAACTATGTTTTGATAAGTTTCAAGTAGTTATCAGTGAGTCTACAGTTTGTACTATAACTATATATCTGTCTGTCAAACGTGGCTGACTCAATGTTAACATCTTTATTTGCTTGTCATTTACGCATTTCTTGGTCTCCCTCTATAAAAATTTGTGGAGGTGTGATCCAAGTATTGCTTTTTTGATTCGTGCTAATTTTATTTATCAAAACTGTGGCGAATTTTAGAGAAACGACAAAAAGTTTAAAGACATATTTTAACACAGAAAAAAGGTTTTTAAGCAAAAAATAATAGCACCATCATGAAGAGCAGGTAAAAATCTATCGATTTTAATTTTTTTATTATTTGTTTCGATTTATCATAGTCCATACGAGCGAGTTACACACAGTGTGCTCGAGCAAAAAATGCGCCTCACGCGTAAGGTGGCCTGATCTCGCTGGACGCGCATATATACGGAAGCTGGAGGCGGGCAAGGTAGGCATTGATTTAGAGGCACGTGTTAAGTTCAAAATTTTGGGGTTTTCAGGGTATGGATTATCACTTCAGGATACAACGAAGAGATTCCAGGGGGTGTATGATAAAAAAGTCAAAATCGGAAAATAACGGACACCCTAATATATATATATGCGGTCTGCTATCTGACATCAGACCCTGAAAAGCCGCTCAGAATGTAATAACATAAGTTTAGAATTTTATTCCGTGACTCTTGAAACAAAGATCCGAATCATCACAGTAAATAATGGATAAATATACCATAATGTATACCCAGTTATTTTACTGAGACAGTATAATTTTAAAAGCACTGCAGAATGCCATGACATAAGTGCATACTTTTTTTTTGGATCCTTCGCGCAGAGGATTTAATGGGTACAGTCGATAATGAATTCAGGTGCAATTAGCTGCACCTGATTGTTATACGATCAGTCAGACTTAAGGAAGCCTTCGACAATGCAAATACATAAGAGCAGAAATTTTTTTTCTCTTTTGACAATAAAAATCGAAATTTAAACAGTAGAAAATAGATAGAAACTTTAAATGTATACCTGGTAATTTGACTTAGTATCGCTAAGACACACGGAAGCCGCTGAAAATGCAACAATATGAATAAAGAATTTTTTTCCTATTCACTTGACACAGAAATCTGAACTTTTACAGAAAAAAAAGATAAAAGTTCATTATTCTGTACCTAGTAATTTTACTAAGACACTTCAAACTATGGAAGCCGCTTTTAATGCAATATCATACGCTTAGATTATTTTTTCTGGACTCTTGAAATGAATATCTGCATTTTAACCGTTAAAATAGACAAATAAACCATAATCCATACTTTGTAACTAAACTGAATGGCTCAGACACACGAAAGCTACTTGGAATTCAATAAAATAAGTTAAAAATGTGATTTTTTACTTTTGACACGAATATCCAAATTTCTCTATTAGAAAATAGATATAGTTAATAATAAATTTAAGTGCAATAATCTATACATGATTATTGTACAGAATAATTCAGAAACAAGTAAGATTCTCCAAATAAACATCATGGATATTCAATTTTTTCTAGACTCTTGACACAAAGATCAAAATTTTTACAGTAGAAAATAAATACATATCTCATAATGTATACCCGGTAATTTGACTTAGTCGCTCAGACCCACAAAATCAATTCAGAATGCAATAAGATACGTTGAGAATTTTATTTCTGGGCTCTTGACACAATGATCTAAATTTTCGCAGTAGAAAATGGATATAAATACCATGATGTATACTCACATATTTCACTAATTTGGTCGGATTTACGGAAGCAAAATGCCATGACATATGTATAGACTTTTTGTTCCGAACCTTGACGCAAAGATCTAAATGTGTACAGTAGATAATAAACTATCGTGCAATTATCTGAACCTGATTGTCACACAGTCATTTGGACCCACGGAAGCCATACACAATGAAATAATGTAAGTTAAGAATTTTGTATGTGGATGTTTGACAAGTAAATCCGAATTTTCGAAGTTAAAAATGGAATAACGACCATAATTTGTACCTGCTAATTTTACTGAGTCTCTCATGTTTACAAAAGGTGATAAAAATGCAATAATTTAGATTTAGAATTAACATAATGGACTCTTGACGCAAATATCCAAATTTTTATAGGTGATATTCAATTAAGGTGCAATAATATATATCTGATTATAATACAAAGTCAAAAAAGCCTATAAAAACTGCTTAGAATGCAATAGCGTAAGTTGATAATTTATTTCTAGACTCTTAAAACGAATATCTGTATTTTCACAGCAAAAAATGGGTAAAAATAGCATAATGTATACCGAGTATTTTTACTGAGACGCTTGGACCCACAAAAGCTGCATTTAATGACATAACAAAAGTTTAGAATTTTTTTATGGACTAGTAACACGTTATAGCACCTCTTACCTGGATGCTAACCTGTTGGCTGCGTCCACGCGACGAAGCCAACTGATTTTTAATACTTAAAATTAGATGGGTGGCCGCGATCAAAGAACAAAGTGAAATTCAATCATTCAATACAATAACACAAAAAAAAGATGTAAAAAAAAATAACTAAATTATAGCACTACCTTAACTTAAAATTAAATCAAAACCGACACTACATGAATATTGACGCACTGGAAATTTTATATATTTTAAAAACGGAGGTTTGGATGAGTTTAAGGAAAATAAAACCACTATTTATGAGCCACGACAGAAGATATAATTCGTGACTCAAGGGCAAAACTCCGAGTAGAAAAACCCAAGAAAAGGAAGAATGAACGACCGGTACGAATGAAAAATAAAAAGACGCGACGAAACAAGAACACCTTTATCGGTTGATACTACACTGTGTGGATATGTGTGTGTGTGTGTAGTAATAGTGTTAGTGTGCGTCCGCACTGTGTTAGCCCGCACAAGGGGCCTCGATACCTCGATTTCGATGCCAGGGTTCCGTATGGAATTTCGCCGTGGCAGTTTGCTCGCAGCACGTCGAGAGAAAACACGAACACGATAGTTTATTTACATAAATAATGACCGCATGGCTTTAGAAACGTAAGCGCCGATACGAGCTGACTACCACGAGGTAGAAAACAAAAAGCTACTCGAAATCGCGAAACAACTGGAGCCCGCTCTGTACAGATTCCCGAAACCGAACTCGTACTAACTATATTGGCCGAATTTTCCAAAATCATCGCATCTCGACCGTCAGCCCTCTCCCCCCGCTTCGACTCTCCTTTTCTGACGCGTACCAATTAGCGAAGATTAGTGCATCTCGGGTCTTAGGTCGCACGCTGCAGTGTCCGCTGCGTGAATATATACAGGTATATAGACGTGAAACGAATGACAACGAATACTTCCGATTTTTGCCGTGAATTTGACGTGCTGCTGAGCGTGAACATGCTGCAAGACTTCGTCCTCCTCCGCTCTCGTGGCGGTACTCGATTTTTAGTCGGTTTCGACTAAACACACGTTGATCTGAATCTTAACATCAAAAAAAGTATAAAGACACCATAATGTACACCTGATATCCTACTCAGTCAATCGGACCTACAAAAGCCACTTAGAATGCACTAATGTAAGTTGAGAATTATTTTTCTTTTAATTCTTCACACAAACATCCGAAATTTACCAGCCGAAAATAAAGAAATATATTATAATGTATTCTTGGGAATTTGACTGATTCCTTCAGGCACCTGACATCCACTAAGAATGCAATAACATAAATTACAAAATTTTCTTCTGGACTATAAACTTAAAGATCCGGATTCTTACTGTTGTACATATGTAAAAAAACCATAATTTATACCTAGTAATTAGACTAAGGCGGTCAGAATTACGAAAGCTGCCTAAAATGCAAGGACATTCATATAAATTTATATTTTTGGACATTTGACAAAAAAGATCCAAGTTTTTATAGGTGATAATAAATTAAGATGTGAGAGTCCTCGATAGCTTAGTGGTTAGCGTGCTAGCTTCCTAGCCTGACAGACTCAAGGCAAAAACGGGTTCGATTCTCGTTGAAAAATTTTCGGGAATTTTGATTCTCGGACTTTTTTGGTGATGATTTCTCCTGATGATGCCTGGACCTGGGGGGCAATAGGCGCTGGCAGTAGGCGCTAAGCCAATTCCCGTCAGGGAAGCCAGAAGCCTGTCGTCCTGGTGAATAGGTCACTGGTGAGTCTATTCCGTGGGGGCCAACACCTGGGCCAGTTCATCTAGAGCAGTCACTGTCGGCCCTACAACTTTCAGCGCGGCTGGGGTGAAGATTTATGAGTGAATTCTCTTCGCTCATAAAATCTGATGCCTGACCAGGTTCCGAGTTTCACCTAGATGCGTATAGTACTGACGAAATTCCTCCCTTGGTCTCATGATCGGTCATCAAACTTCGCCGTTTTCTCTCATCTTTCCAATATTTCTCTGCTTCTATCTCTTCTGTCCTATTTCAACACATATATCAGAGTAATAGTCCTTTGGACTGGCTCTCAAGGTCTTAGTCAGTAAGCGCCCGTGACGATTAGCATCACGTAGTATTATTACACTATAAGCCAGGGTTAATCCGACACTACCTCTACGGTAACCACGTGTGCACGTAGAGGCGTCTTTAGAAAATTTCCTCCCTCCCGCTATCAAAAAAAAATAAAAATAAAAAAAAATAAGATGCAACTATCTATACCAGATTATAATTCAAAGTCTCTTGGACCTACAAAAGCTACTTTTGATGCCGCAACATGGATTTAAAATTGTTTGTTTAATTACTCAAGAAAAAAATATAAACTTTAACAGTCGAAAAGGGATAAAAAGACTATAATGTGTACATGTTAATTGAACTAAGTAACATAGACGCACAAAATCCACTCAAAATGCATTACGATGATTTAAAACTATTTTTCATGACTGTTAAAATTATGATCCAATTTTTTACAGTACTAAATAGATAAAAATAACTAAAGTACACCCAGTAATTTAACTCAGATGCTTAGACTCACGGAAGCCACGTTAAATCCAATAAAAAAAGGTTAGAATTTTTTTTCTAAACTCTTGACACAAACATCTAAATTCTTTCGTTTAAAAAGGAAAAAAATTATATGATTTATACCTGTTACGTGGGATTACATTCGGTATGGTGATCGGGAAATAAGTGCACAGCGAGTGAGGTCAATAGTTATTTATTTAATTTGAGACCGAGGGAAGAGCCGAGTGTGAGTCGTGAACTGGAGCGGATACATCTGCTTCTTTCGAGCGTTGGGTCTCTCTTCCATCTCCTGACCCCTCTCCCCTTGCCTATCATGTACTGCCCCGTCCGAGAGGGCCCTTGGCTAAGGAAGGGCAGACAGACGTATATCTATATGCTATCGTACGTCACACGTTCCAGGCTGCGACGACGTCGTCCTCGACGGCGATTTTTATGTATGTTGAGGGTGGATGTTCAAGTAATACTTGGGTGCTTTTGTTTGTGTTCTACGCCTTTTCCCATTAAGGAGCAACAAAGTAGTCTTTTCCTGCTGATCCTTGTTTCCCCCAAGGGTTATATCCATGCTGTCTGTATCGTGTATACATTTTTTTTTGTATGTGTAGCGCTCTTTCCTCTTTTATAATATAAATAACTGTGAGCTTATAAGGTTGAAGTATTAAGGTTGTATTATAATTTTTACATAGGGTGTTTTCCCCTTTATTTTATTAGACAAATTTTCTTATACGTATACGCTCATTCTTAACATGTACTATCATAATCCGGTTAGTAGTATGCATCAAATAATAATTGATTAGTATAAGTAACATTGTAGCATTAAATTTCTTAAGACTTATGTACCCACCTATGCGCCTTTTTTCCAACTAATGTATGTATGAGGTTACGCAGGATATACATATCATAATTATTGTCAGGGGTGTCGGTGGCTAAGGAGTTACTACGTCTGACCTATCTTGCTAGGTTTTTTTTTTTGTTAATATTGTCACGCAACTAAAGGTTTTAATTTTAGTATGTTAGTTATTTAATTGTTATTATTAATAATATTTTTATCCTTATTATTTTTATTCTAATATAGGGTGTCATTGTACTGCGTTCAAGAGACATTAATTTCTCGTTTATGGCTTTCTGCCGGCGAGCTGTTGGCCTCCGTTCAGTGGCCCTCTGCTCCCGAGATTTATTGCCGGGCTGGTGTACCTGCGTTTGGATGACGATCGGTCTCAGCGTGATGCTATTGTCGGCTGCCCTTCATCGTGGGTTCGACTATGTCTGTGCCGACTGTTACCTGTGAACAATCTATAATATATCAATAAAGAGGGGCCCCCCTGGAAGAGGCACTTCCATTTTCTTGAGTGAGGAGAAAGAGAAGGCACGTAAAGTAGCTACTATATTTCGCATGCCGGCGTTGCAACAATATGTATCTGGATATCGTTCATCAATTTCTTTTTCTACGTGATTTTATTTGGCATTCCCTCTTACATAGTATTCTTAGCTTAATTTATTTCAACCCTTCGTTTATTTATGAATTGTTTTTTTTTTTCAATCAATTTTGTTATTTCATTATTATTGATACAATTGTTCTTATATGCTATGTCGCTATTTACATGGTTGATTTTAGTTGATGTTAGAGTATTTGTTGATTGCGTGAGTGATCATCTCTTATTTAATATGCCCGGTGTCCATTTACGACACTCATAGTTATTCTATTTTTTTTTTTTTTATACTGGAGGAGGGAAAAATGTGTATAAGGCTGTGTGGGCGTTAAAAGGTGTATTTTTTTCTTTTTAATAGGTTGGTTGTTTTTTTTTGGTAGTTGATAGAGGTTTGGTATTATCTAAAGAAGATTTCTATTAAACTTTGTCCTTCTGCAAGGCTGATTCTCTCGTTCAACAGCATCTTTATGGAGTTAGCTGCTCTGGTCGTATAGTTAATTGATTGCTTTTGACCGTGTGCCGCTTTATGACTGCTGTGAGCCTTTCGTGATCGTACACCGGCGCATCTGTTTAGGGCGTTCTGACTGCGTTCGTGAGACTTACTCAGGTATTACTTCTTTAAACAGTATTTTTCCCCCTCGTGTATGTACATATGATGTGTATTTATGTTTTCACATTTTTTCTTGCACTTTGTCTCGTTTAAAGTTTCGATCAAAATTTTTCTTTTTCAGAACTTTCCGTGATCATGTTGATCGATAATAATTGAATCTGGTTTTGCTGGACTATAGTCCGCTCATTTCTCTAGATTAGCGAAAAGATTGCCGGTCTTCTAGGTTGAACGATGGTGAACCTCTTTTTCTTCTTTCTTTCCTTTTCTTTCTTTTGAGGATGATAGAACAAGGATTCTTTGTAACGATGGTAGTGAAGAGACTGTAACTGGGTGCATGGTTGATAAAAATAATTTCTATGTGTAAATATCGTTGTTACCCAATGTAATAATTGTTAATTGAAGTGATTGATAATATCTTGTAATCTTGATTTTCGCCTTTCACACTTCCTTTGCAATCCACTAATCACATTTGTATTTGTTATTATCTTTTTTTTCTGTAACACCACCTTTATTTCCTATATTTTTTTTGTATGTATGAGTTACATGATGTTTTTACGTTTTTAATGTTGTCATTATAATCAAATGTAAACTAACGAACAATGTAAGGGTTGCCAAATGTAAACTCATTGACCGTTTAATAATTAACTTATCCCGCATGTTAGGTGTACAGCCATTGTGCTCTTAGAAGAACAAAAATTTTCATCAACTTTATCTTTCTCCTTCTATTTTCCAATGCACCTGAATAAGAATTGAATTTATTGTGGAACTCTTGGTTTATACTACGTTTTTTTGTTGTTAAATGTTATTAACAAAAGGGTTCGATGTGTATTTTTCGTGGATTGTTTCAGGGCTGCGAAAAATTGAAAAAAAAAGAGGGAGAGGTTCCAAGTGCCTGTTTGTGTCGGAAATTCCGCAATTTGTTTGAAGTGTCTGTCGTATTTTGTACTCGTATTTTCGTGCTTACGTGTATTCTTACGCTGATAGATGGAGTGTAGGAATGTGTGGTCCCATCGTTTGTTTGCGATGTTTGAGATTTCCTGCTCGTGTGCTTTATATCGTGTCATATTTTTTGTGTCAATGCATGCCATTTTTTTTCTCCTTCTTGAGCCCTGTTGGGACAGGGTTGTGGAGAACTTTCGCAGGGTATCCCCTTTTCATTCGTTGCTATTCCTGGCAGTATTTTTCTTGCCTTTGTTCCGTGCAGGTCGTGCAAAATGTTATCCGCTAAAGTTGTTCTCTTGATAGTTGAATGTGTTGTGGCCCTATCGCAGGTGCAGGTTGGTCTGTTCCGCCCGAATGATCGGTTCCAGTCGCGGACCGGTGGGTGGTGTTCGGTCCCCCAGGGTCCCGTGCTTATGGAGCGTCTGGAGTGCCAGCGCTCCGGGTGCCAGCGTGTAAGTAAAATTTGTGCTTGTTGTTCAACATTTTTATTATTACTACATCTATATATTTTCCTCCAACAATTATTTTAGAACCCCCCCCCCCCCCCCCACCCGCACTAAGTCGACCATATTAAAGTCACTTTTTATTCATGATTGTTTGTATTATTATTATTATTGCTTGTAGGTTGTACGGCTGTATGTCGGCCGCGGGGTGCTAGCCTTGCGCACCCGGGATACCAACGGCCAGCTATGTAAGTTTCAAACCGTCCCTTTGATTATGTATCTGTCTATATATTATGATGATACTTATTTCTTTTTCCTTTTTTTAGCTGGGGGTCCGACTCATTCTTGACCCCTATCGGCATTTCGGGTTGCCCATGCCAGCAGCTGTATCTCACTGGCTTGTTGAGATGCCTATTTTACCGGTGTGGCGTTGAGCGTTCCGTGGTGGATGTTGGGGCGTCCACGTCCACTGCCCCGGCAGCCGTATCTACATAGCCATTTTTAATTCCGCGGCGTTGCACAGTGGGGAAAAACTGACTTTTTTTGGAAAAAAATCTGCCTTGACCACAAATCTCAACCGATTTCAAATTTTTTTTTTTTTTAATTTTCGTTAAATGATTGTCTTAAACGTATCACTGCAACTTTTTTTTATTATGATAGATCATAACCTCAAAAAAAATGTGGGAAGTTGAAAATTTCACAATCTCTACGTAAAAATTTTGAAAACAGGTACATGTGGTATAGATATCTTATGCAATTGATTGAAAATAGTTCCAATCGCCATTTTTCAACTAAGTATTCTATTTATTGGTCAACATAACCCAAAAAAAAAGTTTTAATCCTTTGTTTAAAAAAAATTTACATTTACCACAAATTTACAATCCATTTCAATTTTCTTTTTTCTAAATACTTGTTAGAAATTCTCTTGAACTTATTATTATAATTTTTCTTATTATGATGAAACATAACCCTGAAAAAAGTGTAAAAAATTAAAAATTTTACGATTTCTATTTTAATTTTTTGACAAAAGGTGAATATGGTACATTTATCATAAGTTCTTGATAGAAAATAATTTGAATGGTTTTTTTAACGAAATATCGTATTTATTCGTAGATATAACCCCAAAAAGATAATTTTAATTTTTTTTTTTTTTTAAATTGGCATTCACCACATATTTCAACCGATTAAAAAAATGGTTTTTTCTTAATACCTGTTAGTCTATTCTCTTAACCGCATTACTACGACTTTTTTAATTATGATCGGACATAACCTTAAAAAAATGGACAAAGTTCAAAAATTACA
>JAPYYV010014506.1:0-11585 GCA_030522625.1 Copidosoma aretas
CCCTCCCGCTCCCCCCGCCCCCCCCCCCCCCCCCCCTTCTCTTCGTGCTCCTCCGCGGCGCGGCCGATGTGAAAAGGAGTACAGAAGGGAAGGTATAGAGAGAGAGAGAGACGTAATACGTTTCTGCGCTCCTTTAATTGCTTCATTTTTCTCTCTCGACTCTCATTGTGTATCCGAGACTCGCGGGGGTTGGGGGGGGGGGAGGTTTAATTGAATAACAGGAACATTTTTCACTTTTAATCACGCCCTAACGACGACGGCTCAATACCAATAGCAAACGTTGAATCCTTTCGTTTGTTTTTTCTTCTTTCTTTCGATGAAAATGAAAACAAAAAAATCGTCCTCAAATTTTTTTTAGCCCCATCATCCCTACGTGCATTAACAAAATAGAGCGCGCGCGCGGAGAGCTCGAATAAACGAGAAAAGCCCGCAATACGTGTGTATATACAGATCCTCTCGGCAAACACCGGCAATCGTGTCTATCGATAAATATCAGCTCACGGCAGCAGCAGCAGCAGCAGCAGCAGCGCACACATTGTTATCCATAGCGGCTTCGCGGAACCGAAAAACGACCGCAGCGAAGCAATCTCCCCCCTCCTCTTTCGATCCATCAAAATTGGCACGCCGCAGAGCTCTCGCAACGATTTCCCTCAAACGCGAACGCGCTCCCCGTGAAAGGACGCCTATACTGCGGATACATGTATATATATATATATATACAGACCGTACCGTTTGCATGCATGCATATATATATATATGTATCAACGCGTCCGCGATCACGTGTGCATACAAATGTATATGCACACGATTCGCGTCGCCGGACGTCATACGACCGGCGAGCCGAGGTACGGGTCTCTTATTATACATACACACGTGTGTACATATAGGTGCATTATAACTACCTGCGCCGCGCTGAGCCGCGTATACATAAACGGCCTCGTCATTGCTCCTCGCTCCCTTCCCGGCCCGATGATAGCATCGCGCGCGGCACCTGTCAATCCTCTCTTGCACCCCCTTTCTGTTCTCTCGCTCGCCGTTCGCACCAGCGCAGGACACGCGGCACGAAAAATACACGCAGAGACGAGCGGACGGAGGGCCGGGGGCGCTCTTTTTTTTTCTTTTTTTTTCCATCCGTTTTCGTCGCGCGCACGGGCTCTTATAATGGCTTTCCGCGTACAAGACTTGCCTCTACGGCGACTCGGGTTTCGCCGCGGCACACGACACTTCCGGGGAAGCCCGCTGGACTCGACGCGCGCTCCGCACGCAGAATCGACAATGAAGCGACGAGCCTGCTCTTTTCGCGTTCGCACGGTGTCGGCTCTGATGCGTGATGGATTATAATGATTGTTTTCGGAGTGCCTGCATATGCGGAATCGGAAGCCGATGTATCCCTGGCGTGGGTTGGTTTTTCTGCGTCGCAGCGTCGTGTGATTTGAGTATTTGACGAAATGGGTATATTGCTGTCGCTGATGGCCGGAATACTATCGGTGATTATGCGGTGCGAGTCATCACTGGTTGTGAAGTTTCAGTTGTATGTATTTTTTTTAATTTTCAGAAAGTTTAATCACAGTTAACAGACGCTCCATAATTAGGACCAGAGCTAGACAAAATTTTTTATACTTAAATCCATCCATCTGTATGTATGCATGTATTTTTTAAATAAAAACATAATTATTATGTTTTAGTAGCTTAATTCCGGATTTCTGTAATCGTACTTCAAGATTTTTTGATAGTCACCTTTTTTAACAAATACCGGAGAATATAAGTAAACAAATAGATTGTACGTATATTTAAAAAACATTTTGGCAGTGCCGAACCAAACATCAGAAGTTCGAGATAGTCTTTGTTCTAGTGTCTAATTACAGCAGTTTCTAATTTTTAATGCAATTTTAATATCAATTACAATGCTGTTTTCTCTATTCCAGTACAATATTATTAAAAAACGAACCTCTTCACTATTATTATTATTATTATTATCATCATCATATCTATAGTACACTTGAAAATAATATTATCGTTCACGTATTTCAATAATCTAGGAGACGGAATCGAAAACAATTTTCATAGCCAATTAGTCGATCGCAAGGATCACACACGAAGCGAGAGTGACTCTACCTCTTTTCTCTTGGCACAAATTTTTTTTTTTTCGTAGAAAAAAATGAGCCGTTATCGGTGCCACGCCATGGTACAGCAACGGAAAAAAAGCGCTACAGAAGAGGCGGGGAAACGAGGGGATGGGGACAGAGCTATTGCCTCTATTAAGGAATTTATTGCTTCATAAGGGGATTGATGACTGCGTTTCATTTGTACCGCGCTCGCGAATTGAAACTCGCGCGCGCTCTCCTATACATGCATGGACGCGTGTATACGTCTTGTCCAAGCACGAGTAGTACGAGTCGTATACTGCGAACACCGCGGATGTGTATACGAGCGCACTCTGATAGTTACTCGGTGTATTTTATTTCGCATTATCGCATTAGGGGTGAGATCGCACGGAGATCCGGAAACTTAGGAGGCTCGCTTGCTCGTTGTGCACATGCGAGTCCCGGCGTATACTTGGTTGGACTTGCTTCCCGACCTTTTTCTTCCTCTCCATTACCATTGGTATAATGTGTGGCCGCGTATAATTTGCTTTTCAGTTTTCCGAACATTGAAAACTCTCGCCGGTGCAGGTGGGTATCGTTTGGGTAAATGTGTCGAATAAATACTCCGCGGATGCATTCGCCTTCGCGCATTGTAACTTTTTATCTCCCACTCTCACATACAGCGCGCTCCAGATTGAGTGGACTCCTCGAGAGCCGCGCGTACCTATGTATGTATTAATAATTTCTCGACCTTTCACCTGTAATAAAAATATCATCGTGCTTTACTGAGCAAGGGTCCAGGCACTCCAGGCCTATACGAGATAACTCTGCACCCAATTACACTACAACTATGTACAAATCTTGAACAATTTAGAGCAGTGGAACAGAGACCTTCTTGAGAAAGAAGAATTTCGAAATTCACATTGCAAAGATTCCTCCATGTACCAATTATGTACCAAATTTCGTTTACTTAATTTTGTCAAGTATCAGCCTGTCATGGAGTCGCGGCGCGTACAAATTAGATTACACTGGGGTAATCAAATCCAAACGAAGCGTTGGATCGCCCGAATCGTTCATTTTATTTTGTACCGAAATGCTCGAGGAAGACAACAGAAGGGTATCAAAACTTACGTCGCACCAGGGAAATGTAGTATCGGTCGATTTATGCGTGGCTACGCCCGTATGCCCGAGCAAAAAAGCGAGAAGAAATTTAGGGAAGAAATGATTTAATGATGTCGATTAATGCCAACATTTTCATAAGTAATACAGCGGATCATTTTACAACCAGATTGTATTCCTTATGCAACAGGGCATGTGTCCTGGGTCGAAGAAGGCATCGGTACGCTTACTGCGAAAAAAAATCTTTTATTTAGAACGATTTAGACCTAGGCGCTCCTGATGAAGCAACAACATTCTGTAAAAAAAAAAACAGCTTCATTAACAAAAGCTGTGATCTGTCTATGCGTAGTTAGGGTTGCGATAATATTCGACGCTTTTACTTTAAAACCACGCCAACAGATCCCCGACATTCGCGTAAACTGCACACCGACTATCTCAGTGCAATTATAACGCACACGAGGAGACGAAATCTTGCGTAGGTATGCGGAAGCGCGGAAAAGCGACGTAAATCAAGTGCAACAACCCCAATTCGCCAGGATGGAATAAATTATGCTATACCGACGACGAGGCTCCTGTCGTAGCTCGTCCTCGGCGGCGCCGTCACCGTCTTGGCCGAAAAAGTGCGCGGCCGGGCAATAAAAGAGAAATTGCAGCAGCAGCAGCAGCAGCAGAGCTTGCCGAGTTCGGTAGTAAAGCAAGTAAAGCAGGAGGCGCGCGAGTGAGCCCGAACGGCTTAGAAGGGGGGTAGGAGGTCTCTCCTACTCACGCGAAAAATTTCGAGTTTTATGGTCCCCGCATTGCGCGCAATTTATTTTTCTTGCCCCGCACTTTTTTTTCTTTTTTTTTCTTTTTTTGTTTTATTCCGTCTCGACCTCCTCTTTTGGAATAAAAAAGGGAGGGGAGCGGGCGGGGGGTGGAGGCGAATTTGGCGTAGCGACGGCGTGATTGCAGTGGCTCTTCAAAGTTTTTAATTAACGCTCCGTTTTTCCCCCCTCGGTTTGATGCTTTAACCTTTTTTTTTTTTTTTTTTTTTTTTTTTTTTTTTTTTTTTTGTATGTCCTTTTTTTGGGTGTTTGTGGGGCACGCGGGGGGTGGCGCCCGGCGGGGGGGGGGGTTACCCTTTTTTTTTTTTTTTTTTTTTTTAACTATATTTGATCGTGAAGGACCTTTTTGTGGGAGACTGCGGGGTAGGGTGCAGCCTTTGGAGGATGGTGGAGAAAGCTTTTAGGTATACGATAGGTTCGCGCACAAGGGGCCCAGCCGTGGTGTAATATAGACTGGAGAAGGCTTTAATTTTCGAGGGCTGTTGCTGGTTTAAGTTTTTTCTTTATCGTCGAATGTAGGTCTCGGATTCGAAACTTTTGCGTTCGACACCCTTGATGCTCGAATGCTTTTTGTTCCTCTCTGCGGCTATTTAATAAAGTCAGTGGGTTATATTGCACTCTAATGAAGTTCTTTGTCAAATGATTCAGGTCCTTCAAAAGGAGAAGTGAAAATGATTTTTGAAAAAACGATTAAGTGCTTTCAATAGTTAAAGCTAATATTATGTCTTACGCCATCATGTTTACTTTGGTCAAGCAAAAAAATGTTGATGTAAAATATGTAAAAAAAAAAAAAACATTAACAACTTGAATCAAATAAGAAATTATACATTTTCCAAGCAAACAGTTATTTTTCAACAAAATGAACTTTAAATTTCCACCGCAAATAAGAAAACTTCAATCTGATTCGTGCCGTCAAAATTTCTTATCCGACACGTCGAGTCTTTAGAAAATATTTTGCGAATAGAAACGCGTAGGGTGGTTGTACACATTTGGCTTCGCAGTCCCTTTCACAATCTCTGTGGAGACTCTGTAATATGAGAGACGACCGTGTTTCGGATTTTGGCTCATCGCTGTAAAAAGCAGTAAAATTTTGAAATAAAATATTTTCTATCAAAACTGTGAATCTGTAAAAGTATGGTACTTTTTTTCCTTAAAAGAACGGTAAAGAATTCTTGTAGCCGCCAGCACCAAGTGTAGATCTGTGAAAAAAAATATTTTTTCTAACACATACCACAAGTTGATGAAAAAGCGGATCGGACCAAATTCACAAAAAAAGCTCTTAATTATCGAACTGCGCGTCACCGGTAAAAGTAATCCAATATTCGCAGAACGACGAGAGTGCCGACAATGAATACAGCATGCGAGCCTTTCGCTAACAGACTGAATCTGATATGTGCGCAATACGGCAACGGCAACAGAGTTTACCATTATAATCGAAAAGCCAGACATCCGATTTTTTTCCTTCAGTTTGCTTAATTTACCGGCTTCGATCGACTGTCATACATACGTCAATTTATTGAACTATCCGTTCGAAAGCCTGTATGCTGGGTAACAAATAAAAAGGGAAGCGTGTGTTCCAGACAACTCTCGCGCAACTTTTTGTTTCCCATCCGATGTAATTAAATTTCGAATGGCAGAGCGGTACTTTTTTATTTTGTGAATGATACCTCCGCCCAACCAGCATTGATATATGCCGCTTCAACTGTATTTGACAGAAAATATTTCGATATTCGCGACATCTAGACGACCAGTTTTATCAAAATTCTAGTTTAATAAATAAACAATGGAAAGGGTGATATTCTCTGCCTTCAAGCAGGTTATTTGTCAAGAGAATTAGTGAGGTACGGTATGTCTACAGAAATACCGTTGATTGGTATAATTACTAGCTGATTTTAATAAAAATAATTTGTAATCTAACTATTCTTTTCATAAAGAACGTAAATCATTTCATATATTATACTTCAAATATTACGAAATCAAGAATGCGTCAAAAATGCCCTAAGACCTTCCGCACTTGACTACATAATTCGACTAATAATCAAACATTTAAATACCCAATCGTAAAAACGGTACCTTCTAAAATTTAAATACATAAATTTTGATTACAAGTCCCACATAATAATACTTCCCAACTGATCAGTATGCGCGCGGAAATAAAAATCGGAAAGCACGAGCTCAAGAAAACAAAAAAAAGAGCTCAGCTACCGCTCCGCTTCCATTCTATAACGCTGTTTAAATACGTGCGTCAGACGCTCGAATTTTCGCCTCCCGAGAGGCCTGACCGAAATCCCGCCTCTTCGACTCCCGTAACGATTTCCTCTCATGCATACCACAAAGAGCGAAATTTTGGACTGTAACAGCTCGCATATTCATTGGACCCTTACAGTTCGACACAATAAGGCTCCTGCAGCCCAATGATTGGAACCGTACAGTTCGATGCAGTGCCGAGCTGTAAGAGCCCAAGCCTTTGGACTTTCATGACAATATCGAGGCTCATTATTGGCTCGTAGCTCGAGAGAAGGGGATGTAAATTATTATATGCATACAGCTAAAGGTGGATTTTGCGGGGACGCTAAAAGCAGCTTCTACAGATTCTAGCTTTGCGTGTGCTTGGAGTCTCTACAGCGAAAATTTTGAATACTTTGACAATATTATAAAAATACATTTTACAAACATAAATTGTTCTATCTTGCTTCGAAATTGAAATTTACTTGGTACAAACAACATAAGCTCTTACCTGACTGGGCGTGATGATGCTAGAAGCTGCGCCTGAACGTTGGAAATCCGACACTGTTGAACTTCATCTTGACGTTGAAATTTGCTTTCAGCATGATCCCGTCAAAATTTATGTTGTACAACCTATCGTCAAAGGCACTGATGTAGTGTTGTGCTTGAGTCATAATGGCTTTTTGCCGCCTTCGCGTCTACAAAAACACTGACGCCATCTTGACTCAAGCACAACATCGACGACAGGATATACAACATGCATTTCGACGGGATGCTGAACAATATACGTTTCTCAAATGCGTTTTTCTTAATTTCTCTTTGTTCTTTGTGCGCACCAATAGGGCACTTTTAGTCTCATGTGCGTGCTATTTTTTATCGAATTGTTACGAGTCCGAAGGCTCGGGCTCATAAAGCTCGGCACTCTATCGAGCTCTATGTGAACCCAAGCCGTTGTGCTCTCTCGGCCCGAAATTTCTCTCCGTGCACCGACACA
Source organism: Copidosoma aretas (assembly GCA_030522625.1). Classification (NCBI taxonomy): domain Eukaryota; kingdom Metazoa; phylum Arthropoda; class Insecta; order Hymenoptera; family Encyrtidae; genus Copidosoma; species Copidosoma aretas. The sequence goes on from JAPYYV010014506.1 coordinate 7,248, forward strand.
AGACGGCGACGATCGGCTCCCTCTCCCATTGCGAGCCAACTACCGAGTTAAAACCGTAGCGTCGAAACAGCGGGGCAATAAGTTGCACCTCTTTACGAGCATACACGCGCTCGCGCCCGAGAGAGAGAGAGAGAGAGAGGACGGCCGGGAAATTATCCGTTAGCTCAGCTCCCGACCGGCGAGCGCTCCTTTTTTTATACGTGCACGCGAAAGGGAAGGAGGAGAATAAGCGCCGATGGTCTCTGGGAGCTGCTCGCTGCCCCTGGGACCGCAGTCCCAGCGAAGGACCGACTGGGAAAATGCAGATGTTCCTTGCGTGCGCGTCGATTGTCAACATAATACGTGTATACGTAGTTGGTACGTTGGATTACGGTATTGAGCGCCGAGCTCTCGAGTGCTTCGACGTATACACCTGATGTTGTTGGAACAAGAACGACCGAGCGACATCGATGCGTACGCGATGCAGGAAGTCCATCACACCTTGTTGCACTCTGTACAACCACTGTAAGTATTCACGAGTGCTGTAAGATGTTCCACGATCAAACGTACAGATCACCGATGAACCGGCGGGATTTTTCCTTGGAAGCAAAAAAAAAGGCTCGACTCTTGCAACGCGTCACGGTGAAAAGGTGGTTTTTAATCTCAGGATCGATCTCGCGAATACGTATAACCCGGAGAGCATCTCCGCGGTGGTGCAGGTATATCCACGAGAGAGGGAGTAAAAAGGTCAACGGTAAAAGGGACAGCCGGACGGGCGCAAAGGAAGAGCGCGTATATGGAGCGTGGACAGCTCAAAGAGCAGGATACAGGGTATACGTATATAGGTGCCGACGGAGCGAGTCGAATCAAAGGCACGGGAGGAGGGGTCAGGAGGAGCGAGGGGGTTAAACGACGAGGACGACGCAGCAGCACCAGTAGCAGCGGGACTCGAAGGAGAGTATCGAGAAAAGCGCACCCACGTGCGAGTGCACCAGCCTTGCCGCGCGACGACGTGGGAGGATCCTCGAGGAGGAACAAAGGGAGAAAAGGTGCAGGACGTCAAAGCAGGCGGCCAGACTGATAGGGAAGGAGGAGGGGGCAAAAAAGAATCGATACGGACCGGTCGGTCCGTCGCTATCGACGCTGCAGCTGGTCTACACCAGCGGAGGGCAAAAAATTAGCTCACCCGTGGAAGTATATATATGTGTGTGCACAGGCAGTACGGGAGGCAAGAAATAGAGAAGGAGAAGAGTCGGGCAAAACACAAAGCTCGCGCGTGTGATCGGCTCTAGTACTGCAGGCGGGGCGGCCACCCTCGCCTGTCTTTTGTTCTCATTATGATGGCCAATAATTACCGGTGGCATTAATTAGCCGTTTGATGTACGAGTCCGACGATCCGGCAGAGAGAAGAGAGAGAGGACCATTAGGCAACGAAACGCCAGGCTGCAGTATACGTATATATATATATATATATAACACGGCATGTGCAGGTGGATGCATGGGCGCACGATCGCCCCGAGACGTCGAGTTCTTTTGTCCTTTCTTTTATTTTCTTCCGAGTCCCGCGGATACGAACCCCCCTCCGATCGCCCCGGCATGGTGGCCCTTTTCCTCCCTCGCTCTCTCAGCGCCTCGAATCCAACCCCCCGCTAACGCGTGCCCCGTCCTCCTCTCGCGTTATTACTCCCGTTTTTTATCCCCGTGACGATCCGCGCCTTCTCTCCTCTCGACTCGTTGCTTCGTAAAATGGCTTGACCATTTTTCATCCCGACGACCGGATCGATGACCCACCGGCCAAGTATGTAGCTGCCCCAAAATCGGAGGCGAAAAAAAGGCCGGCGTTCGCGAGGAGAGGGAGCAACGAGGCCCTGCCCGGCCTAATCCGGCCGGAGCATCGGATCCCCGATGTACTCCCCGCAAAGTTATCACCCCGAGAGCGAGAGAGAGGGAGCTCGTGCCCGACTCTCCTTTTAACCTCCTCCTCCTCCTCCTTCGCTCGTTCCCTCCCGACCCTCGGCCCCTTATCTTCTGGTCCGTGGGGCTCCTCTCCTTTCCCACACGTAGCGGGCCGCCGCAGCATCGGGACCGGCAGCTGCTGCGGCCGGGCTCCTCTTCTTCCGCGATCGTTTTCGCGCGGCCGAGTACGGTGAGGGGAGGGGGGGGGGGGGGGCGGAACACGGGAAAAACGGCGGGGGCGGGGGGGGGGGGGGGGGGGCAGAAAAACGGAAAAACGCCGGAGGCGTGCGCTACGCTCGCGCGCTGTTGTACGAGAGAGAGAGAGAGGGAGAGCACCGGGGCCGTAAACGAGGATAGATGGAGCGCCGGCGCGCGCCCCGAGCCTCCCCCTTTCGCTGCAAGTCATGCACCACCACCACCACCACCATCACGCTCGTCCTCGTCGTCTCCCTCCTTCTCACTCGGTGGAAACATCATCCCCATAAAGTGCGCTTTATCCGTCGTAAATCGATGCCACGGCGTGTACTTCATATCGGTGCTCCCTCCTGCTCTCCCCCGCGCCTGGCAAAGTACGCGTGTGCAGTATTGTATACCTACCGCGGCCGTACAATGCGGCTCAATTAATGCCAAACCCCGCCGACCTGATTTATTATTTCTCGGTCCTCTCGGCTCTTACCGAAGACAGTATACCATACGTACGATGATCCGCCGGCGCGCACTATACTTGCATGTACCATGTATCCATGTATATATATATATACGCGAACCGTCGAACCCCTCACGACGCGAGTGTGTATTATTACCGCTGCGATCGGCTGCCGCAGCGCGCCGTCGTGTGCGGAGATTCACCGCGGGGAACGAGGGAAAAGTTATTAGTTTGGATGCGTGATCGCGCGGGGCCGCTTTTCTTATATTTCCCTGCGTCGTACCTATGTACCGGCCTACCCGATGCGGCTTCACGCGTGCAGAGAGAAGCGGGGGAGACACGCGGGTCGCATTGGGATTCGAGTTAGGGAGGCGCGCGCTCGATGCGGGGATAATAATCGCCGTTATTTTTCCCGTAAAACTGTCCACGGTGATGTTGGGGCACTATTTTCTGTGGTTATACTCTGATACTGCAACACCCTTTGTGCCGAAAACACGCGATATCTTTAAAGTTATACCCCCACCAGTGTCGTTGATTGTCTTTTGCGAGCGAATTCATCATCCGAAATAGCGCTCGATTCGTCGGGGGTTGCACTCCTCCCGGACGTCCAATAGTGATCAAAAAGACAGGCCGCGTAAATAACTCGCGTGCATCCTCCACCTGTACGGGCGCAACAGCAGGAATTACGAGATGCATCCGAGAGATGGAGCGCGCCTGTGCATACATCACGAGACTTTTTGTCGGCGCGCGGGTAGTAGATTACACGGATCATCATCGTTGTCGTCGTCGTCGTCGTCGAGCGGAAAAAAATACCACCGAAACGTCGAAATTATACGCTTCGGGACGAGATACACCCACCCGGCAATACGTAGGCGCACGGGCCATCGATGCAGCACGGGGCGCAGCCCAGAGACCGATAGCCTGAGTTATGGCTGTATTAATCCCCTATTTGCGCGTCACGGGGAAGGGCAGGACTGCCCGCGCTCGCATGCCGCCTCGATCCTTCGAACTAGCCCCCCGGAGCCCCATTACGGCCATTAATATTTTTTTCCCCCATCTCTCTCTCTCTCTCTCTCTCTCTCTCTCTCCGCTCCGCTCCTTGCCCCATTCAGCGTAATCATGCGCACGTATTTAGGGCTGCTTTGGCTCTGGGTACTTGAACGCGCGTGCCCATATAGGGCCCTCGATAAACTCACCTGTACATATCTACCGTTATACACACACACACAGGCAGAGAGTAAAAGAGGCCAAGAGCCGTGGAGCTGGGCTCGCTCGCGCACATTTGAATTAGCCATCGCCGAGGTACAGCGTCCGCGTCGTAAAGACAGAGTCGCGGCGGTGGTCGGCGCATAAATAATCCATCGAAGCCGAAACGTCGGCTTCGTCCTTGCACAGCTGGAGTGCCACGTATACTTAATAGCTACATGTACAGAGTACACAGCGGGCAGGGCAGCAAACGGCTCTCGTGTACTTATATACCCGCGTACGGTGTACGCGTGTATACGGCTGCACAGAGGGTAAAAGTCGAACTGGGCGACGCGTCACTACATTAAATAAATAATTCATCCCCCGGCGCGCTCAACGACTTTGCGGCCGTTTAGTCCGTCCCCCCGCGGTAGTCGCGCGCGTATAGTCTACACGTATGTATGTATACATGCACACGTGCCGAACACTTTGCAAAGTTGATGCTGCGTGTGTGTACGTACAGATGAGGTCCGAGTGGCTCTCGGCTTTACGGCCGCGGCGTAGTGCGGCAA
>JAPYYV010014512.1:0-25966 GCA_030522625.1 Copidosoma aretas
TATTAATTTCTTATCATACACATGTATGTACACTAGACGGAAAGATATTCGTGCCCCGCGAAATTTGAATGATATTTTTTAATTGGCTGGTCGTCCTACATAACCCCTTTCATTAGTGAATTTAAACTTCGCGGGGCACGAATATCTTTCCGTCTAGTGTACATATATGTATGTACAGTGATACGTCGATACGTGTCGGTTATTAAATAACCGACTGTCGATCAAGTCGAGCACCATACGGCATATTGCTAGAGTTACCTACTGCTAATGATGCAGCTGACACTTTTATCCTTTTACCCCTGTTCGCTCAGTTGGTTGTCACTTTAAAGCGCATATATATATATATGATATATTTGTTGCAAAAGTTGCATGTGCTGATGTGTGCAGACTGCAGCACAGTAAATATTTTTCAACTTTGTACGTTCCTTCCTTCTTTGTTTATCTATTACGCTTGGTATAGATAAGCGTTATAATAATTCGACTGACTCTCAACGATCTGTGTTCAGTGTGTTTGTGCATGTTTTTAAAGTGACAACTGATATGCTGAACTTTAGCAGCTAAAGCAATCAAAGCTAACCCATGAGTGATTATTCCAATACAATTCAGAAACTTACTGCTACAAAATCATATAATTTTATAATGTGAACAAGTACAGCGTCGCATGAAATAACAAGATCAGAGACAGCATGAAAAGCTTCAAAGATATGATACATACATAATTATAATATACATACATATGCAATAACAATTTAAGAGTAAAAAAAAAAAGCCACAGTCAGGCCAGGGGGGTCAGATTCTGATCACTCTGATCCTTTTGTGAAATACATTATATACAAGTATTCACATTAAAAAATATCACGACCATGGCCTAATATTGCAAACTGCAATAGTATACTTGCTGTACCAGAAGTACCAGAACCAAGAAATACCATCATCCTCAGGAAAGTCAGGAGTCTCAAGTTGACTCTCAACTCAAGACCCGGACAGAGATGTATTAGATGCTTATATACATACAGTGGGTATAACAGTACCTAAGTATGTAATATGTAGCTCTGATTCTCTGTGTGTGGGGGAGTGGAGACTGTGGAGTGGAACGTGGATTCGAGAGCTGAGAGCCAAGCCAATATTAAGTAGAGCCAGAGCAGCGGCGGCAACGACGACGAAGGAACGGCGGGTGGCGCAAGCAAGCAGCACGTATATACACTATACAGTGTAGTCATGGACTGGGGCGGCAGCAGTGGGACCCCTCGTGAGGTCCGTCGCGGAGCGTGACTCACGAGAACGACGTGGGGGACTGCGAGATGGCTAAACTACATCCATCAACATTCGAGAAAGCAGAAGCTGCAAGCACCCGAAACCAAATCATTGCAGTGTGTGTGTAGTACAAGGAGTTTCAATCTAAAGCTGCTGCTCGGAGTGCTTGAGCTGCTCGAAGAAATATGCAACGTCAACGCCATCCGGAGCAGCAGCAGCAGCATCAGCAGCAGCAAAGTTGTGCGGACCCCATCGTCGTTGTAGCTGGTGTCTGGAGCAGCGCCGTCACCGAGGTGCCACGGCGCTTTCGTCGAATTGTTCAAAAGCAGCGAGTTAGCCCCAGTTTTTCGGAGCTCAATGATTAAACAGCGACAGCAGCAGCAGCAGGTACTTATTAATAAAAAGACCAAAAGAGGTACAAGCATGCATCAGCTAACACGCGGGCTCATCCAGCAAACCCTGTCTTTTTTTTCAATATTGTCCTCGTCGTCGTCATCGGTGCAAAATAAATAAAGAAAGGGAGCAAGACCAAAGGTTCGTCAGTTATCTCGATGAGTGTGCACTACCTAATAATATACTTAATTATATTATGTGGTCATGTAGCAAAGTAGTATGTTTGTTGTTGTTGTTTTTATAGTTATTGTGGGGGTGTGGGTGGTATAGAGTAGTACTTACATGGGGTTTGTGTGTGTGTGTGTGTGTGTGTGTGTTTGTATGTATCATCAACTTGTGTAATTGTGTTCCCATTCCCAAGTGTTGAAGTATTATTTGTGCACTACGTTGGTTTGATTTGACTTGGTTTATTGTGTGTGGGGTACCTAATACGTAGTAGGAAGAAGGCATACATGCTGGTTTGACGGATGAATTCATAATATTCTCCAATATCTCAGCCCTGTATCTGTATAAGTAATAGTCATTCATACATCATACGAATACTGTTGTGAATACTGAATTGTGTATACTGCCTGGCTGGACACAAAGACGGCCGGACCAACGAGCCGTGCAGCGAGTGGTGCGCTCGAGGGAGTGCGGGTGGGCACTGGGCACTGTGGGCAGGAGGATCGAAGGTTGTAGTGGGCCGCTGCTGGAAGTATGGAAGTAAAGGGGGGACACAGAGAGAAAATATCAAGCGAGGAATGCTTGCATGTGCTACGCTACGGTGCATGTGTACATAGTAGGTACGTACAACATGCATTATATTTGCAACGTATATTAGACGTATGCATGCATGCAAATGCTATATCACTATATGATATATATCTATGTCTGCGTCTCTCGTTTATATTCTTACTCTGCAATCTATACCTGCAGAGTAAATAAGTAGCTGTTTCTCATATTTATTTTCCAGCCCCCCGATGTGTCTGCGATTTCTTTTCAATCCAATATCCCGTGTATACATACATACATAAAATATATGTATTAACGTTGCATGGTTTCTGATTTTCCTCTGATTCGAGCCCAAAGGAGGGTATAACATATATATTTTAATATCATCAGGATTCAGGCATCACTTAACTTGAGACTATCAGCAGTATATAGGCTTATCCCATGCAAAACGAGACGCGCGCTAACGTAAATACCCGAGTCATTTTGCTCTTGTCGCGAATTTTCATTACGTAAACTGCAGCTCTCCCGACTCTCTCTCTCTCTCTCTCTCTCTCTCTCTCTCTCTCTCTCTCTCTCTCTCTCTCTCTCTCTCTCTCTGCACAGTCGTGAGCCTTTTTTCCAGACCTTTTGGCGTTCCTGGCATCATGCACGGGACTATACGGGACACGCTCCCGCCTGCAGGGAGCCGCAAAGAGTTAAACATAGAGAGATAGAAAGCAAAGTCGTAAGCAGCAAAACAACGCGACACGCGTCTTTTTTTTCCTCCTTCGCTTTTTTTTCCGATCGAGCGGCGCTTTTCTATTCGCTCCGCGTTGTCATTTTTTTATCGCTCTATAGGGCCGAGCCCAACTCCCCTGGACCAGGCGAGCTAATTTTAATCGTCAAATCGTCATCATCACGTAACATCTGCCTGCCCAAGTACTTATAAGTACCATACCGCGCAGTCTCTTGCCTCTGCATGACGTTTCGGAGCCAGCGGCCAGCCAGAGTGCAATAAATGTTTATTGTACATACCTATTATATGAGGCTCCTCCGAAATGTAAAAAGTATAATATGTAAGTAATGAGCGTTGGCATACTTGCTTATATTATACTTTTCTCTCGCATCACATAATATTCTCTGATCCATCAACATCACGTAAATAGGTGAAATTTGTCCAGCCGATTCTTTTTTTTTTTTTCCATGCACATTGCCGTGATACTGCGTGCCAAAGTGCTGGCTCTATAATATGTAGCTTTGACGTCTGCGGAGGGTTTCCTCGACGACCGATCATATTTTCGCGAAGCTCTTCTTCTGTACGCCGACTAGGTACGATGTATAATATGCATCCTGCAGATGGCTGTTGCTGCATGTACATCCTCCCTGATCATCTGGTCCATCTGTGCAGTTTTTTTTTTTTTTTTTTTTTTTTTTTTTTTTTTTTTTTTTTTTTTTTTTTTTTTTTTTTTTTTTTTTTTTTTTTTTTTTTTTTTTTTTTTTTTAAAGTGACACACGCCAAATCGCAGCTATATATCGCGAGACCATTTGTACGTTGGGGCAGCGCGAGTATGGTTACAATATCTACATATAATTTATAAGATGTGTATAAAGTATCCGCACGCGGGACTGTACGAAAGAGAAAAGACAGAAAGGCGGCGGTGTTGAGAAGTAGTAAGTAGGAGGTGGAGGCGCAGAGGGAGAGCCGAGGCAGCAGCAGGAGTCGAAAGCTTATTTTATATATACGAGTATGCATAGGTACATATATTATACGTATACATCAATGTGGATAATATATAGTGAATGTGTGTTGTACCTACTCTTGTATATAATATGCTCTTGAACGGGTACTCTATTTTTGTCTTCGCCTGCACCACCGTCGTCGTCGTCGGCGTCGTCGTCGTCGTCGGCATCGGCGTCGGCGTCTCTCTTTTTCTCCTCGTTCTTCCTCCTCCTCCTCCTCCTCCTCCCAGTAGTCCCAGTTCCCAGTCCTCCCTATACCTATATCTGTCCTCCAATCTGTCTATCGGACTCCTGGACCTCCAAGAACTCATGTATACGCGTTGCCTTACGATTCAAAGTTTTTTTTTTTTTCCATTTTTAAACTCGAAAGGAAAACCTTCATCGCATTCCGCTCGGTTTGATTTTTTTTTTCCATTCGTATCAAATACATACCTTGATGTATTTCTCTTCTATATGTTTATCCGCGAATTCCGCGATGATCGACCGATCTAAATTCACCATACACAGTTGACATTGCGAAAATTGGGTTTTTTTAAGGGTCAAGGAAAAAAAAGACTTATTAAGTACTAGCGCTGCGTAAATATATATAGGGTATTGCCTACATCCGCTGCACACCTACTTACAGGTCAGCTTAGTCGGCTATGCTATGCCAAGACGATTTTGAAGAGTTTGGCTTTGGCCTTGGCTACTTCTCCACCAAAACTCTATGCGCCGCATTTATTTATATAAGTCTGTTCTTGGAGTCGGAGAGAGAGAGATAGGTATTATATATTTCTATCGTGTACGCAACTATATAATATACGCGCGCGAGCTGCTGATGTGCTGATGGCTCTATATACTATAGGCATTATTTCTTTAATAAAATCGAAAAAATTATTTCTCTTCTTCGCACTGCGTCCGCAGCTTCCTGTGTGAGAAACTGAGAATCCCTAGTTATTGTGTTATTTTCATCAAGTTTGTGATAGCTTTATTTTATCTGTTAATATTGCTTGTTTGATTGGTTATATTTTTGTTGCTGCACTGCAATGTATATATACTAACAATTTTGATTGAATCGGCCGATTTCGCGCGTTTGTTGGTAATTCGTATGTATGCAAGAAGTAAAAAAATAATAATAATAAACAAATCAACGAATACCCTAGTATGTACATACACAATTGTAAAAACATTGAAGTAAAATACGCGAAAGCCTTCTAAACAAATATTTTTGAACTGACTCATCTCCTCTCGTGTTTTCGTCCGAAATAATTCTAATTATAATCGAAAAAATTTATTTTCTGAAAATGAAATTCCCGCACTAAAGATACTTATCTCGGATGAACTGTAGATTGTTCGTTCGAATTAAAAACAAATTATCATTTTATACATGTAGCAATATAGTAATAGGTAGATAAACGAAAAAAAAAATTATCTTTTTGTTCACGTACCTTAGGTTGGTGCAATCCAGTAATGAATTGGTGGTCTGAGAAACAAACGCTCGTGTCGGGAAACGATGGAAGTATCATCGAAGGAATCTGTTGATAAAACAACCAACAGCAGTCAAGACAATATTATGGAAGACTCGCTGCATCATTACAGGCATCCGCCACCCGACATCATGCCCAAAGGATTAGTGAATAATGGTAATCTTTGTTCGCAAAATTGAATAACATTTGCTTGGCGTCGATCAATAAGTACTATCGTCTGCTTATAAATAATGTGTAGTACAATCGTTTGAAAAGTTGTCGTTGATGTTACAGGGGTAGCTGGCCGGCTGCGCCAATTGGAAGCTCTGTTTGCCGGTGGTCCGGTGCAGGGCGGAAGAATGGGCCACAGCTTCTCTATCGAGACGCTCATCGACATTTTGTTAGTTTTGTACGACGAGTGCTGCAATTCTTCATTGAGGCGTGAAAAGACCGTTTCCGATTTCATTGAATTTGGTAATTATTCCTAACAACTGATGTCAGATGGCTGCAGTAGAGTTGTTTGCTTTAATCACTCACTCACTTACACCCAAATACTTGGATTCACGCTTTGTTTTCCCTTTGACGATTGTTTACAGTGAAGCCCGTCTCCACGGGTATAAAGAATCTGCAATTATCTCGCGAGGACTTTGAAATCGTTAAGGTCATTGGGAGAGGTGCCTTCGGCGAAGTGTGCGTTGTGAGAATGCGCGGCTCCGACAAAGTCTTTGCGATGAAGATTTTAAACAAGTGGGAGATGTTGAAGCGCGCCGAGACGGCCTGCTTCAGAGAAGAGCGCGACGTTTTGGTTTTTGGTGACAGAAGATGGATAACGAATCTTCATTATGCCTTTCAGGATGACAATAATTTGGTTGGTTAACATTTGTTTTTTTCCAATTTATTATTATAATACTAGTTTTCTTAGTTACCGCGCCAATACCATTATTTATATTTCGTTGTATGCCTTTGTAACAGTACCTGGTTATGGATTACTACTGCGGTGGTGACTTGTTAACTTTACTCAGCAAGTTCGAAGATAGGCTTCCCGAAGATATGGCTCGTTTTTACATTGCTGAAATGGTGCTCGCCATTGGCTCCATACATGATTTGCGATATGTGCACAGGGACATCAAGCCCGATAACGTTTTGTTGGACGCCAATGGACATATACGCTTAGCTGACTTTGGATCTTGCCTTCGCTTATTCGAAGACGGAACAGTCCAAAGTAATGTGGCTGTTGGTACTCCGGACTACATATCTCCTGAAATTCTTAGAGTAAGTTTTATAGAAACTTTGAATGTTATTTTAAAATCAAAAGATATTTAATCCTATTATTTTTTTCTTCAGGCAATGGAGGATGGACAGGGAAGGTATGGTCCAGAGTGTGATTGGTGGTCGTTAGGAGTTTGTATGTATGAAATGCTTTATGGTGAAACTCCGTTTTATGCTGAATCTCTAGTCGAAACTTATGGTAAAATTATGAATCATAAGGTACGGCTCCCTATTGCCAAATAAATTTTGTACGTTATATTTTTAAGTCATTAAATTATTGTTAATGTTTTGGAATTTTTAGAATTGCTTTGACTTTCCAACCGATGATGTATACGACGTTTCTGAAGAGGCTAAAGATCTGATGCGAAAATTGATCTGCAGTTCTGAATTCAGATTAGGACAAAATGGAATTGAAGATTTCAAAGTAAGCTTCACTATCCTACATCTTCATTAAAGTTACATTTACTAGACAGTTAATTTTATTGTGTGTGTGTGTGTGTGTGTGTGTGTGTGTGTGTGTGTTGCAGAAGCATCCTTGGTTCGAAGGAGTCAATTGGGATGCCGTAAGGGACAGTACAGCGCCTTACATTCCCGAAGTATCTTCACCCACGGACACCTCGAATTTCGACGTAGACGACAACGATGTTCGCAGTTCCGATGCAGTACCGCCTGCTGCAAATTCTGCCTTTTCTGCTTTACACCTTCCATTCGTTGGATTTAGCTTCACTCAAGGAAGGTTTGTACTGTATAAAACACTGCTATTTGATGATTATTCTCAGTAATGAAACTCACGTTACATTATTTACGTTGCAGTTGTATATCGGATTTGAGTACTTTGCCGAGTTATACACAAAAAGATAAAAACTTAAAGATGCTTGAAGAGGAAAACGCTCAGTTGGCGCAAATGGTTTCCGAATTGAAAAATCAAGCTAATATCAACCGTGCATCACCAACTGTATCGCCCGATTCCAATAATGCCACTAGGAAGCTTCAAGACGAAATTAATACATTGACAAAGCGAAATTGTGGTACGAAATTACTTTGTTTTCAACCGATGATTGTTAATAAAATGTGACCATCGATTATTTCAATTTTTATGATTCTTATTTATTTTAGAGCTTGAATCTCAGTTAAAAAGTTTAGAAGTACCTCGAGAATTACGTGCAATAGAAGGTGGTGATATGACAAAAATACGCGAGCTTGAAAAAATGGTGCGAACTCTTCGCGTCGAAAAAGATGAAGTGCTTAAGGATAAGCTGGATGCCTTTGAAAGATTAAAGCTTCAGGAGAAAGAGCTCAAAGACGCTCTGAGTCAGAGGAAATTGGCGATGGAAGAGTACACCGAGGTGACGGACAAATTGTCGGAGCTCCGTCAGCAAAAACAAAAACTCTCGCGGCAAGTGCGTGACAAAGAGGAGGAGTTAGAGGTAGCTATGCAAAAGGTTGATAGCTTGCGGCACGATATTCGCAAAGCCGAGAAGCTGCGCAGAGAGCTCGAGGGCAGAGTCGAAGAAGCCATGGCGGAAACTAGCAAAGAACGCAAGTTACGAGAGCGTAGTGAAGAATACTGCAAACAAATGCAAGAGGAGGCGGAAAAAATAAGGCAGCGCTCCGTCGGCAACGATGCCAGTGCGAACCACGCCCTTGCAACCCAGGAAATAAACCGCCTTAAATCCGAAGTGGAAAAACTTGAAGTCCAATACAATGAAAATCTGAGTCAGCAGCAGAGCAGGTACCATACCAGCACTTTTTGTCTTTCTCTATCTTCAATATGTCTTCCATTTTTATCACTTATCTCTTTTTTTTTGCTGTAATAGGTTTAACTTAGAAGTACGCAGTCTGCAAGAGCAGCTTCACGAGGCAGAAACGAGGCGAGAGCTGCTCGAACGGGATGTCCAAATCACTAAAGAAAAGCTGGATAACGCGAGGCTAGAAAATATTACCGACAACGAAGAAACGATTAGCGAATTGAGTCGCAGGTACGAACGAGAAAAGATGATGCTGGTCGAGGAAAACAAAAAGCTGATGTTGGAGCTCGGCTCGGTCACGGATAGCGTCAATCGTATACAAGGCGAGAGGCGCCAGCTTGAGGATGAGTATGAAGAGCTAAGGAATAAGAAAGAAGCAATCGCGCAGTGGGAGGCGCAGATAACAGAAATCATCCAATGGGTCTCTGACGAAAAGGACGCTCGAGGATACTTGCAGGTAATGTAACAATTGAAATGAGTTAAAAAAATTTGTTTCTCTCGGAACTCTTGATTTTCGTGTATTTTTAGGCTCTGGCGACAAAAATGACAGAAGAGCTGGAGTTCTTGAAACATTCGGGAGGTGCTGGCGGTGTTGGTGGTGGTTCAACCATAACCGATAAAAACTGGCGAAATCGGCGCTCGCAAAAGCTTGAAAAAATGGAATTGCTTAATCTGCAGAGTTCTCTGCAGAGCGAAATCCAGGCTAAGCAAGCTATATCGGAAGAATTGACGAAAACGCGTTCGGATCTCATAGCAGCGCAAAAGTATACTTGATATTATCATTACATTGTTAATAAGTAATATGTTTGTATGTAACTAACGAATTGTACTTTTTTGTTGTTTTATAGGGAGCTACGTGATTTCCGACAACGTTTGGATTCAATGTCTCACGAAATTAAGCGCAAGGAAATACAAGTTAAGGAACTTCAAAGCCGTCTAGATTCCGGGGAAGGCTGTAAGTACCCACAAATTGACAGTTCTAGCAGCAATGAAAATCCTTCAGTCGTAGTACGACCCCAGTCATATAGAAAATTTATATCCGTAGTAGTTGTACAAGCTGCAATTATTCACACTGTTTTAGTTGTATGTAAACACTTTAAAGTATGTCATGGGTTTTTTAGAAAGTAATTGCCGATAACAGTGATGATTGTGAAATTTTGTAAACCAATTTTTTTTTAATCTTTATTTGTGATTGTTATTATGTACATAGTATACATATTTTTCTGAAAAAAGTCATAAAAACAACAGTTAAATTTTTAAAATAATGTGATTATGAATTCTGAATGGTTTTCTGTTTTGTAACTAGTCAATTGTCATCTTCGTAAAAAAAACCGTATGAAATTTTTTACATTTGCTGGTTTTGTCTGTGTAGTAGTTTAAGTGTCTCGTATTCACCTTTTACTTTACATTAAGAATATACTTTATTTACAACACGTTGTTATGCGTCTGAAGGAATGTAAAAATTTCGGTTAACATATTGTTCCTTTGTTTATTGTTCTAGACATTTTGTAACGCCCTTTTTTTTATCACTGCTTTTCTTTACTTCCTTATTTGGATGGATAATTTTCCTTGATTCTAGACATGTATTCGAAATTTTACATTTCCTTAATGTAATCTTCACCTGGTGATTTTTTAATTTTATTTTATTTTATTTTGTTGATGTAGTAACGCAATACCGCGCATGTGTATATTTTTACTGCTTATAGTATCTGTGATATATTCATACCTATTAAATTAATAAATATTCTTTTGTTAAAAAATTTAATTCTTGAATTTTTCCAGCAATCTAAAAAACTTAAAAATTGGGCATGCATATTCATACAATCTTATTTAAAAATAAACTTTTCCATTTTTTTTAATTAAGAAAGCAGCAGTTGAAACAATATCAAGATAAAAAGAAATAATAAACGTTGGTTTATAGGGTCAAGCATGTACATTTAGAAATGGACGTCGAACACATTCCAAACTTCACAAATTCTACAAAAATGACGTTTTATAAGTAACGCACATAATTAAGATGGAAACAGCAGATGATTCTGACTTCGTGTATGAGGTTGTAATGATGGAAATGTCAACATATGCACATTAATCGAAAAAAAATTTCTCTGATGCGTGTTTCCTTTTTTCCATAGAAAAAATTTTTTAAATAATTTAAAGTTTTTAGAAATCGAATTACTTTTGTATATATTTTTACAGTACTTTAACAGAGAAATTTTTACACAGGGAAATTTTAACAAGCTTGGTTGAAGTAACCTGAATCGCGAACTCATTAAATTAACTAACCGCAGAACTTTCATTTACCGTCATCTAAATTTTTATCTCGTAATAATTTCCTACTAAAAAATCATAAACGTCTTTCAACTTAGAATTTGTTAGTGATTAAAAATTTTAACTCTCAAGAGACATAAATTCATGCAATAAATTGATCAATCATGCTTTTGATACAAGTTGAGTGCTTTCTTAACATTTTTATTTTTGTATTTTTTTACTAAAAATAATAACGAAATTAACAAAAAAATAAGCAATGCATCTCTTTAATGCAAAAGTACAATGAAAAAAACTATAACATCAATTATTTTTGTTTACTAATTTTTTTTATCACGTACGTGTATAAATATGAAAACATACATTTCGATAAATTAAAACAAAAAGTATGCATAATTGAAAATATTAGTTTAAAAAAAGAACAGAAAAGATATAAAGTTTCTCTGTTGGATCAGATTAAGTGCAATTCCACATTATCACATTATCTTTACAATGTTTGTCCACTCGTAACTCTTCTATTTATTTATAAATTATAAGCCTTCAAGTGAAACAATTACACTGCGCAAAAAATCTGATATCGATTTCCACACTTGGTCTAAAGATATACATGAAGACACATATAGATCTTCATCCTAAGCTCATATACCTAATTTTGCTAGTCGCAAGGAAAAATTGTGTGGCTACATAATTACACGAATAGTGTATTAATAAAATCAATCGACAAACGATTATTTCTTGGAGAAATAATCTGAAATCGATCACTTGATATAATTGAGGGAGGATGTATCTATAAGTTGCGAGGGTAAAATAAACTTGTCGATCGATGGAACGTTTGAGCAGCGCTGACAGAAGATGTGATTCACAAACGAGCGAATACTGATTAATCAGATCATCACCACGACTAATTATCACCACTCAATCAAAATTCATTCAGCCACTATATTTTTTCCTGATTTACCCAAACGTGTGAAAATATCAACATGCCCACGGGCAGTAAAAAAAAAAAAAAAAAAAAAAAAAAAAAAAACGAACAAAACAACAAAAAAAAAAAAAAAAGAAAAAAAAACAAAAAACCGAGAAAAAAAAACAGCCCCAATAAAACCACCAACAGCCAATCAAACACGCAGCAAAGTAAGCCAGATTGAAATAAAGAGCGTCCTGGTTTTTGCTTGGTCCAATTCTCATTTTCTAGACTGCAAAGTGCCACTGTTTATTGGCGTAACGGGCTGCGTCTGGGGCCTCTTGTTGCTCATCATCAAACTGTATTTGTGACAGCCGGCCAACAGCTGGGCTGCGTCCGCTGCAGCAGCATCGTCGTCGGGGCCGGTCGCGCTGCTACTACCAACAACAACAACAACAACAACAACAACAACAACAACAACAACAACAACAACAACAACAACAACAACATCGGCAGCAGCAGCGTACTACAACAACAAGAAAAAGAACAACGACTACGACGACAGTGCTACTACAGTAACAACAACTGCAACGGGCAGGGGCAGCAGGTGGCCTGCAGACGTGTCCTCGTCGTGCAGGGCCGGGTGCCTGGCGTGATGCAGCTCCAGCCACCCGTTGGGGCTCGCGAGCCCACCAGCAGCAGTGTCAGTCGCTTCCTGATGCCCTGTGGACTAGCTGCTGCTGCTGCTGCTGCTGCCGGCTGCCGCCGACTCTCGTCACCCGGTAAAAATCCCTGGCAAGGTGATATCTCGACCCGTGAATCTGCGCCTGCAGTCAAACCCCATCCTGTCCTGCATGGCAGCCCCCTCGATGATTGCCGCTGCTGCTGCTGTTGCTATACGTCGTCGTCGTCATCGTCGTCGTCGTCGTCATCGTGGTCGCCAACACTGACATGGATTGTGATCGATGACGATGCCCAATGCACCACCACCACCACCACCACCTATACTCATATACCTACATAGCATAGTGCAAGCTCAGCCATCAGCAGCTGCTGATGACAGTATATAAGCTCCAATTTTTGTTTGTTCCCGTGCAGAATGTGTGCAGCTGGCTGGTGTGTGAGAATCTCCAGCCCCGATGAGGCAGCAGCTAATTCAGTTCTTTCGGTCAGTCATCGCTTGCAGTTATATGATACTTGTTGCTACTGATGCTGATGATGCTGCTGCTGCTGCTGCTGCTGCTGTTGCTACTGCTGGCCCCTGTCCGACTCGCGATTATTATTATTATTATTATTATTATTATTATTATTATTATTACTGTTGTTATTCCCCTGACACCGATGGACGATCGGTTTTTCGGTTTCTTCACTAGAGTATTATTCGCATGAAATTCGCGAAAGTTCAAAATTTCAAATATTAGATTTAAAAATCAAGACTACAGTCTTTCTGCCGTTTTCATTTCACCCGCGTGCAGTTTCACAGATTAATACTTTGAAACCTGTTTCTCTAACATCCCTATAATTTTTTGATACTGTAGTTTGCTACAGCCTTGATTGCCCTTCCGACCCTTACGTTTGGTGTACATTTACCTTTACTCACTTCAATCGACCAATGTTTGTTTCTTCGTGTAAAAATTATTGTTGATTATCAGAGCATCACCTGCGAACCGATCATAAAAAATGAATGTTACTATCGTTCCTCGATTCGCTCAGTCGAAATAAAAATGAGTGTTATATTATCAATCGTTGCAATTTACTTTACATGTAACATAAATATATATATATCACTTGTTTACAATCATTAATATATCAAAAGTTTGCGTGTAGTGTACTGTTTTCCAGAGTGGATTTGACATTTGTTTTTGCATGCAGCTCTTGCCTTTAACGATAAGTGGTTGGTTTGATCCTTGCAGCTATAGCCAATTTTTAATAGAAATTCGAATAAAAGTGTATTCAAACTGTTAAAATGTTTTTTCTCTGTAAATGATTATAATAATATGCACGGGTTGTGGAAATACTGTTGCGTATACAGGATGATTTTTGTATGACCGTCAGATTTTTGAAAACAGCAATTGTTCTGTACCTCGATTTTTTAACGATTTTGTGAACGACTGCATCTTGAGAGTAGTTTGTAGCGCACTTTTTCTTGTTGCAAAAAATATCGCTCACATCGATCGATCATTTCAGGCAGTCGTACCTACATATGTGTGTTGGAGAATCACAATGTGATTAAAATAAAACTGTTGGACAATACTTGTAATGAAAAATCGAAAAAATGATTGATCACAGATCCAATATGATTTAGTATATTGTATAATATTGTTTAATTTGCGCACGCTCACGTGAAAAGTTGAATTGTTAAATAAATCATTGAATATACACCAAGGGGCGTTAAAAGATAAAAAGAGAACAAAAATGTGAATTGAAAAAAGGGTTGTTTGACTAATAACAGCGATTGGTGCGCACTTTAACTATTTTTCCTCATCGGATTTTTTGGTTTTCTAACAAATTTTAAGTCTTTTGTGGCGATTACTAAGATAATCTGCACCCCCAAACCGCGATCACGTTTTATTAACAAAACTGCGTTTGGCTTTGAATTTCAGTTCTGGAAAGGCCCACCTCGCAAATGTCCTACCTCGAGCACTTTCTCAAAGAGACAGCGGGCAACGCGCGCCACGGCAGCGTCGACAGCGTCGAGGGCGACATCGAGGACAACCGCGCGCCCAGTATCACCAGCAGCAAGAGTAATCTTTCGGACTTTAGCATCGTGAGTGTAATATACACCCATAGTCGGCGATCATTCACCGATCCAACGAAAATCGTTCAATGAGTATACATGCACTTATCTCGTTACAGGATCCCACGTCCCCGCTGTCGCACGAGCTCCTGAACAAGTCATCGGCGCTGTCGCAGGGCCACGTGAGCCTTCAGCCCAAGCCCAAGTCGCACCAGTTCCTCGTGCGCACCTTTTCCGGGCCGAACAAATGCAACCACTGCACCTCCCTCATGGTGGGTGTCATCAGACAGGGCGTCGTCTGCGAGGTCTGCGGTTTTGCGTGCCACGTCCAATGCTGCGACAAGGTGCCCTCGGTCTGCCCGGTACCCCACGACCAAAGTAATCATCGATCAATCTTTGATATATTTTACTTGTTTATGATAACGACGCTTGTGATAATAATGATGTATCTCGTGTTTCGTGCAGCGAAACGGCCGTTGGGCATCGATCCGACCCGAGGGATCGGCACGGCCTACGAGGGGTACGTCAAGGTGCCCAAGATGGGTGGCGTTAAAAAGGGCTGGGTCCGCCAGTTTGTCGTCGTCTGTGATTTTAAGTTGTTCCTCTACGATCTCTCCGATCGCAACGCGATACCCTCGGTTTACGTATCGCAAGTGCTCGACATGCGGGACGACGAGTTCAACGTCTGCTCGGTTCACGATTCAGACGTCATACATGCCACCAAAAAGGACATACCTTGCATATTCAGGGTGAGTTTTGATCTCTTTTGACATCTTCTTTTCATTGTGATTTAATAACGAGCTTCGCCGACTGTCTTATAACTGAAAGCAAACGAAAAAATTTGTTCTGATTTTACTAAAAAAATGCTCATATGAAAGATCTGAACAGACTCACAATTTTTACAAAGTTGTGCAATTGATTTTTACATTTTCATAACATTACTATTATGTTTTTTTACGATGATCATCACTTTCATTTTATTTTACAATTCACTGTTAGAAATCCATAAAAGCTATTAATCATCTCAATCCAAAAAAGTATTATGCACTAATAATGTTCATAAGTGTCAAGTAAAATTTTGAAAAAAATAAAATCGTTATTTACTTCACAAGTGCGGAAAAGACGATTTCCCGCACGAGTTGTGATAGACGCGCACACAAGTGGTCGGTGTTAAAAAGTGCCCAATATACCTGCGGAGTTGAACGAGTGCTACTATAGTGATCGCACGGCACGAGTTACAGGCATCGGCCACGAGTGCAAGTTTGTCACACGAGTGCTGAAATTGATCCACACGAGTTGTGTACAAGATTTTTCATAATAGTGTGTATGAAATAGGTATTTCCCGCACTTGTTACGCAAATAACTATTGTCAAACTTAGGGTTAAAAAAATATTATTGGCTGTAGCTTACCTTTGAATGACAATATTCCAATTTTTGTTTATATTATATAGATAACAACATCTTTGTTGGAACCACCTGGTGTGCGAAATCACACTTTAATGCTTGCTGATACCGAGAGTGAAAAAGCTAAATGGGTTGTGGCTTTGACCGAACTGCACCGAATTTTAAAAAGGAATAATCTTCCTAATACTACCGTATGATTCTTAATTATTTTAATCATTCGATCATAATAAGAACTAAAAAAAGTAATACTCAATACACGTGTGCATACATATGTATATCACACAATAGTTTTAATCTGATTGTTTCACTAATGCTTCCTTTACTCGTTCCTTTTTATTAAAGATTTTCCGTGCAAAAGAATTATTGGACAATACACTGTCACACATTGTTATTAAAAATGTCCTGTCAGGAGCGATCATCGATCCAGATCGTCTAGTCATTGGTACCGAGGAGGGCTTATTTTGTGTAGATTTAGATAGTAGTGGTAAGTTTCTCACAATGCATATTGAATCTCATCAAAATTTGTTGCTTGTTTTGCAAAATGGTCCAACAGTGACTTTTAATGTTCGCAGAAATAGCAAGAGTTGGCGAAGGAAAAAAAATTCATATCATAGAGTATATTCCGGAGGAACAGGTAATTTTTGTACTTAGTGGTAAGCAGCGGCAGGTGCGTCTAGTACCGGTGCGAGCGTTAGACAGTGACGAAGTTGAGTGGATCAAAGTTGCCGAAACGAAGGGCTGCATTACGCTCACTACTGGCGTCATGCGTACCAAACCTTTGACGTTTTGTGCGTGTGTTGCTATAAAAAAACAGGTAAGATTTTTTATTTCCCAAGTCTAATTTTTCTATGTTACTCGATGTCCAATTGTCAACGTCATTTCGATTTTTTTTGCATCTCATTTAGAATGCTTCTCAAGTCGTCATTTTCGAGATCACACGAACCAAGTCGCGTCATAAACGCATACGCGATTTGATGTTACCATGCCATGCACAGACTTTGCAAATCTTGGCAGAAGGATGCCTCTGCGTAGGGTATCCTTCAGGGTTTTCAATATATAGTATTACTGGCGAGCATCACCCCATTTGTAATTATTTAACAGAAGATTATAATAATACTTGAAAGAAGCATGTATGCCATCAATTTGTTCTTACAATTTTATTTCAGCCCTGGTTCATCCGGAAAATGCACTCTTGAATTTGTTGACGTTTAATGCCCTGGATGCATTTAGATGCATTGAGTTACAAAACGGCGAATTTCTTCTGGCATTTTATTCGTTGGCAGTTTATGTAGATAGCCAAGGCAGAAAAAGTCGAGACCGAGAAATCATGTATACAGCGTATCCTACAGCAGTCAGTAAGTTTACGAAATAATAAGATTTTATTATGATTATACCAAGGACGTGATTCAATCGCATGAAATAATATAAGTATCTGTCGTAGAAAGCAATATGTATTGTTTAATTGCAGGTTACTACGATGGTTATCTACTGGTTTACAGCGAAACTCACATTGACGTGTTTGACTGCCAATCAGGGGATTGGTTGCAAACGCTCAATGTCAAAAGAGCTAAGCCCTTAAATGTATCAGGCTCGCTCACTGTTTGCGTTATTAATGACATGCTACACGTTATATATTTAAGTAATTTGCGACAAAGTAAGTTTCTGTACCATATGATTTAAAGAAGAATTATATTAAATGAATTAAAACCATTGACTGATTTTTGTATGGCTTACTCATTCATTTAAGGTGAATTGCTCAATTTGTCAACGTTAGATGCAAGTGGTATACCAATGGCTCGGCCGCGAAGAAGATTCTCTCTGAGAGAGGGCAATCGTGCGGTTCGCCCAACTGACAGACGTTCTAAAATGATTTCTGCTCCAACTAATTTCAATCATATCACGCATATGGGACCAGGAAATGGCATTCAAGTGAGTTAGCTATAGCAAATTTGAAAAGCACAATAAGTTAACAAAGCTGCATTGTAAAACACTTTTTTTGTTTTTTGTTAGATACAACGCCTTTTGGACTTACCTACTACTCTCGAAACCGCTGATAAACAGCTCCAACAGCAACAACATTCGGGACTGCATTCAAGTTCACATTTTCTAAGTGGTCAACAACAGCAACAACAACCACGAGTAAGCATTGGGATTGAGTTATGTGTTTTGTTAAGGGAAAGTTGGAACCAAAACTATCGAATTAGCAACGGTTAATAATATTCATTAAATTGATACAAAATTTAAAAACGATGTGTTGTCTATTATTTGTAAAAGTTAAATCATTAAATTAAGATTTGATCAAAAGGCACAAGTTTCAAAAATAAAAGAGTATAAAGCTTAACCACAAAACATGAATGTTCGAGTTCATAACGAGGAAGTTTACCTCATCATAAATCTACGATACTGACGCTTGATAGCGCTTATGCTAGTCTCATCCAAACGAATTATCTTTCACTAAAGTAATATTTTATCACTGCAGATTTATAATACACCTGCACAACCTCCAAACAAGCCAGCACCACTGCCTCCTAGACACCCACCTTCGGATTCTAGACGATTGAGCTCACATGTCACGCGAAATTCCGGTTTTTCGCCACACAATGGTAAACAATAATCAAGTTAATTTATTGATTAAGCAAATTTAAGGGCTCCAAGCCTTTATACATAATTATTAATCGATAGATTTTTAAAAGTAACATTACCATTCACTTCGTTCATTCTATATTTATGTTCCATTAGGATCGTCATCTTCAAGAAGAGGACCAGCACCACCAAGACCAACAGCTACACCTCCTTCATTGCCACGGACTCCAGTAGACCAAGTTGACTCAGAATCCTTGCATGTTAGGTCCCACACACCTCATTCTCTTGGAAGCATTGCTTCATTACAAGATAAGGTAAAAACTAAAAAAAAATTTATTTGGTGATAAGATGTATTGAAATAATAAATGAAATTTATTTATTTATTTATCTATTTGAGGTTCACACGGGCTAGTAGCCCAATTACAATTTGATGTATCATTTGAGAGAATTACATAAAATATAAAAAAATACAACGAAAACTGTAAAAAATACAACCGAAAACTTCACAAACTTTTTTAATAACAGGAGCATGTGCCTGGAGGCAGTCCTCGGCATTCGATAGCTTCCAACAACAGCTCGAATCCGTCAACACCACCTAGTCCTGCACACGATCATGGATCGTCATCTTATGACTCCTAGTGAAAAATAGAAAAAAATGATTTTGGTTCGATAAACATCAAGCAGCCAGAAAAAGAGTCATCAACATACATATGCATTTTGAAATAAAAAAAAAACAAACAAAACAAGTATGTATGTGCATGTACAAACTTAAAAAATTTATCAAACGATTTGCAAGATAGTAACTTGAGACTTTTAGCTGTGGTAACGTTTTTTTTAGGAAATCACCCATTTATACATCCAATCTTATACCTGAAAAGTTACCAGAAGAATTTTTTGACTTTGTACAGTCTTGATACCTATTTTTAATTAGATAAAAATGAAACAAAGTTATAGTTGCAAGTGTGACAAAGATTTTATTATATTGACTATTGTATAGTATAAATATTCAATCGCATACAGACTTATGAAGCGTACACTTTCATATATACGTTCATAGATATTAGGGATTATCTGTACGATTTTTAAGCGTGTCGTTTTTTCTATGACATTTTATGTAGGAAAATTATAAAATAAATAACGAGAGACTGGCTTCGCATCTGATCAAATAAAATAGTTTGTATGCTAATAAAAATTAAAAATTCGTTATAATCATTATTTACGTGAAATACAATAATAATGTAAAAAAGTTTCCTCTATACATTTTTTTAATGAAAATAAATTTGAAATTTAATATACATACATATGTGTGACATATGTATTGAAAAAAATGTATTATTTAATGGAAATTTTTCTCGATCAGATTAGTATTATTTATTGTACACACACATATTTATACGTTTCGAAGGTTGCTACGTTATGGAAAATAAATTGTACATAAATTGTATCGAATTAGTCAATGTATTAATTTATGTTAATTTTTTCGTGTGCTTAAACAAAATTCATAAATACATGAATAACAAGAATTATATGGAAAATTATTCACCCATATGGATATAGATACGATAATAAAGAGAATCGAGTCCCAGTCAAATTACTATTTAGCAATAACTTTACTTAATCTAACTGGCTTTATAATGAAGAGTATTGGTGCTTTAGTGAACACCATTAAAAAGATAGAAAGAAATCGTGATTAAATGTATATTATAAAATATAAGCATTGGTCGCCAAGTTAGAAAGTGAACTTTTACTTCGCCTATTAAACATTTACAATCGCAACATTGTTATATTTTGATCGAAAGTTTATACCTACACTTATAATGTATTATGTGACACAGATTTCATCGTAAATGTTTTCATTTCTCTTTCAAAGAAGCTTTTTTTTATACTTAAAGAAAAAAGTGAAGTGATAAAATGCATAATTATTTGTATTATGATTATTATTATTATTTAAAAGTTTGTTGTAGAAAAATATTTATATTTCAGAATGTATACAAGAGAATTTAATGAGCATGAAAATTTATTAAAATTATGTATGAGCTGTATTATTACCGAGTCACAAAATAAATTAAAAATTTCATTTTAAATATGAGTGGTGATAACTAAATTTCTATATTTAGTTACAACTTTTTCTTCTCTGAATTAGCATGTCTCGACTAAAATAGTATTTCCATGTTTACTTACAAGAAGTTTATTGCAGTATTAAAAGGACAGAAATTATGCCATTAAAAATGAACCCTGATGCTCTCAAGCACATGTTGATTTTTTATTCATTGATAAATTTCTTTTTTAACAATGTATTTTTCAAATATTTAGAATACTTGATGATCGACAGTAAAATATATTCATAAAATCGACAGTTTTATGAGCTTTAAAATCTAAATGTGGTCCTATATAAATATATACACATAGAGGTTTTTTTGGAGCTGATTACGAATAATACATATAAAAGTCATTATACACGAAAATAATTCATCAACATTGAAATTACATACCTTTATCAAATTAGCGAAATGAAAAATGTTTGTCATCTTTTATCAGCAAGATGACACACACATATAAGTGTTCCACACTATGCCCTTACAGATGATGAGACGAATCCACCGTACGGTTCGACCTTTGCTTTAGTTGTAGCAATACAATTTTTTTTTAAATATAGGCAAATATTGATTTTTTTTTTTTTTTTTTTTTTTTTTTTTTTTAATTTTTTTTTTTTTTTTTTTATTTCAACAACCAATAAATAAATATTTTCCTGGTGTTTTTTATTTTTCATTAGCTAATAAATAGGCCATGAATGTTTTACATGCCAACAACCAATAAGCAAAGATTATCCAGGAGTTTTATATATAAAAGGCAAAAAGTAGATAAGTCAATTGCGGAATGTATTATAATAAAAATTATTATTCATACCAACATCTTATTATTTTACAAGTAAGTACTTAACCTGTTTGATAACTATATTGAAGCATAATTTTACCCAACTAATTTTCTGGGCCGTTACGGAAAAAATACAAAAAGCATGTGTATTTACATCGGACTATTCATGTATTTATTTCCTTCATAATATTTAATTATTTAACTATATATTTCACATCCAAGCTTTATTTACAAATAGCGTATATTATATACCTTCAAACAAAAATTAAATTCACTCAATTTAAATATGATTTTAACAATTGGTAACACCAAACAATAACAATACAAAGTACATTGTTTGTAAATAGTAATTTTACTTTGTTTAAAAACTTGAATGATACACTCAATTTTATATGTTTTTTAAATAAAAGTCATTAAAATGACAACAGCTCAGTTTGTAATTACATGTTGAAAATAGCTGAAAACAGTTTCCTATTATCGTAAAAAATTAATTTGTATTGAGTATATATCATTAAATTATGTAATCGTACAATTAAATTGTATTTGTGTTCTCACCTACTTACAAAAAAAGTACGAGATACATATTTTTTTCACAAAATTAATAAATTTTTAATCTGTCCGCTAAGTAAAATAACGTTCACATTGTTGAATTGTTTGCTTTTTTTGTAACAGCAATAATTTTAAAAAGTTAATTGGGAGTATGCACTAATATGCACAGCAAAAGATGTTAATACACAACACGTTTGACTAATTTTCTATAATTATTGCAACATAAAATATTTCCTTTAATTTTGAGAAAAAAAAAGATGAATTCACGAAGTATTATATATTTTAATAACAGCTGCTGCATAACCACTCATCCTGCACTGGCAGCCTTAACAATTATGCATACCGATACATAAAAGACAAATTCAACAGATCTAACAGTTTTTATGTATGAAAAAATTTTTTTAAGCAACCAAAAACATTAATCATATTTTTTCACACGTCACATAGAGATTAATTAATTTTGAAACATTACAATTTTTTTCCATCAATAAAAAAAAATAAAACAACTCTTGTGAAGGAAAACTTGCGATAAAAAACGATCACAAAATAACCATTCAACTTTTGAGTATTTATAACGAAAAGTGTCGCAAAATCATTTTGATAAATTCAATCAATTTGCGTACTTCGACAGATAATAATAAACATTTAGATTTTGTAAATCTATCAATTAATTATGGATTTCTTTATTTTACGAATTAAAATTTTCACTAGAAAAAATACAATCGGATTTCAAATCATAAGAAAGAACACAATCGCTTATGCGTAAACTGCATGTAATTCACTTTAATATATTTTTATGCGGTTCGGCGAAATTTGTTATGTTGATTCAAAATTATGCAACTACTTACCTAAGTTCAAACATTCTTTGATACCGTATAAATTAATTTGTTATTGTGAATGAATTCGAAACCTTGACGTATCAAAAGGGTTAGTAAAACATGAATTATACGGTCTTTCATTTAAATGTCAAACAGAAAAAGAAGTGACATTATGGAACGTTCTAATCTACTAAATGAATCACTTTTACGTTATAAGTATACCGACCGCAATCTTTTATGTACCAAATGACAGTCTGACAGTCGCTGAAGCTATTATCGTTTAATGTAATTATGTTGTACATGAACGGCATTGTTGCGTACGATATGCGGTACATGATGTTGTTAGATTTTGAGATTGACACGTTCAGAAAACAATAATCGTGACTAAAATTACTGCAGTATGTTAAAATTGCAGAAGAATAAGTCCTAATCATTTTCATTATAAGTTTAATACAACAATACATTTGAATATTGAATTTGACACTTTCATATTTTGCAATATCGAAAAATTAATAAGACTTTTCCGAATAGCTTGAAAAATCAGAATTCAGGTGAAATTTCTCTTTTACACGTTTTTTCAGAATAAGATTAATTTATTTGCATACAAAAATGTTTTCACTAGATTTACATTTTATAAGATAAGATATGACTCAAGTAAAAACTTAAAAAAATAAATAAATTATCAATAAAAGTGTTAAATAAACAATCTATGTACTAATAAATATCTAAACAAGGTTCAATAAAATTTTTATAACGTTTATCGGTTTGTAAGAACTAACCAAATTGTGCTAATTTCCCTTCAGTCTCGTTTATATTTGTTTGATTTTTTAGACAATGGTTGATATTTTAATATTTTTCAGATGTTTTCAAATAAAAAAACATTTTTCGAGAGATAAGTATAATTGCTTGTGTTACTACTTGTACGACTTACATTACTGTCTAAATATAACAATATTAGAAGGAAGGCAATTTTTCAAACGTTAACATGTCTTTTTTAGGCACGATTGTTACACAGAGTACATTATCGAAATATTTTATCCAACTTACAGAGTTTCTATCCAAGCAAACTAGAAGTTATTTAAAAAATTTCGACCAGAATAAACCCGTAATCTTAGAATAATCGCGAAAAACTCGCTTTAGTAAATGAACAAGTTTGATAGTTGCTGTTTAGTGGGATCCACAAAAAAATGCTAACTATAATGCAAGCATGCAATCATGCAATGTGGTGTATACTCAACAGTCACCAAACCATCCCAACGATCGAGACATCACTCATCACTTGTTTAAGGTGGCTCTTCGGTGAAATGAAAGACAAGGGATGTAAACTTGATTTTAAGAGTAGGTCATTCTTTAAGATGACCCTTTCAACATCTGAATTTTAAAGAACTATTCTTGGAAAGTTCATTTCTCATCACGGGCTTTAATGACCAGTATGGGAACTGCTGAGCTTCACAGCGCTTCCCTATTGAAAATAAATGGCTGTATTTGTCGACCATATTTTTTGACCATAACTTTTATTATGGTCAAAATACATGGACATCAATTTTGGTGCATTTTTTGGCCATAAAATATGGGCATATCATAATTGTATAAAAAATTGTAAGAAAAGTTGGTTTGCAGTCTCCTTTTTCAAAGGTATATTAGCCACCGTAGATGTTATCATCCGTATGATAACACCAAAACTGGGGGCCTGAGTAGTCAGTTGTTACGTGTCCGCTGTACTGCACAGAACACAGTAAAAAATCCTATAGAAAAATTACTACGCTCAGCGTAGCCAGCATAGGTCGGATACTTTCCTATGCTGAGCGTACTTAGTAATTTTACTATAGGATTTTTTACTGTGTAGTGCTGTGCACCTTGTACTACGATCAGTTTTAACGACCCGGTTCATTACTATTAAAATACTTTTAATCCTATACTCTTGTGTCCATTCTTTCTGCCCACAATTTGTCTCTGCTGTATGAAAAACCTAACATGAATCTTTGTCATTATACTAATTGCGTGAAATACTACATAAAAACACAAGAGATTGGAATAAAAACTAGTACAAGAAAGCTTAAAAAGGCTGAACGCATTAGTACTTTGAAAAATGCTAATAACTACATTCCATCATCCGATGGTTTTAGGTGCGACATACTGATGTCATGTAAGTCGATAGTACAGGTGTGAAGAACCACCATAAATAGACCCTTTTTTCATTCAAGACACGATCTGTTACATATGCACGAAAAAGAGAAAAGCATTTTGCCTGTTAAAATTAATTTTAAAATAAGATGTAACGAAAATATTAATTTACCGACACAGGGGCGCAGTAAAACGGTAGAATTGAAGCTTTGTCGATTATCGAAGTTAAGCAGCGTTGGCTGCGTACAGTACTTGGATGGATGACCGTTCAAATCACCGCTTGCCTTCGCTGCTAATTTTGCGGATAGATTAATACTTTACAGGATTCTAATACAAACGATAGTACAATTTTATGACGACAGGATATTTTTAAATTTTTTTAACAAACTCATTTCATTGAAAAAATTGAAATAAATTAAATACACAGCAATTGCAATGAATAGAAATATATTTACTCTTTTTCTTCAACTACGTTAAGAAATATTATGAATACCAAACAACCATTCTAAATACTTGTACACTGTTTCAGATGGTTATAATTATTTTTTTTATTATTACTTTCTAAAATTTTATTTATAAAAATATGTATGCTGCAAAACACACTCTGGTATTTTATGCGATGCTTTTCCTATTCTACTTCTGTGTCCTGGTGGTGGACATTTTTTATACGCAAATGAACGTCATCTGTTTCTATCTTTACACACCATGCACCTCTTAGAAAAAAATGGCCCAGAATGGTCCCAAATCGATTCTTCAAAGCGTTGTTTGTCCATGAAGAGTTAATTTACAATCCAGTTGTAAAGAAGTGCATGTGAGATTCGATTAACCCCTCAAAAATGTATTTGAAAATCGGGATTTTTGTTTGAACGCTCAGGCATGTAAGTAAAGTTTTGCATGATGAGGCAAGTCTCTCTGATGGGAGTGTTGCGGAAAGTGATTACGTGCTTTCAAATTTGCCCAACTGAGGAAGATAATGATACATTGATATCTACAGGACGAAAATTGGATCAGCCCTAGAGTATTAAGATACCAAACTTATGTAGGTTCCGACAAGTTTTTCACATGTATAGCTAGAGTGTCTCAAAAAAACCGACTATTTTTTTTTTTTTAAGGAACATTGAAAAACCGTCAGAGTATCCCAAAAAACAGACCCTGTGAAAATTAGAGCT
>JAPYYV010014513.1:0-11678 GCA_030522625.1 Copidosoma aretas
GCCGCGGGGGGGCGGGGGGGGGGGGGGGGGGGGGGGGGGGGGGGGGGGGGGGGCGGATGAAATTTCGGGCTCCTAGATTTCTCGCGTTCGTTCTTACTTGGGAGGGGAAGTGTAAAAAAGAAGGAAGGTCGGTTTCCTGCGCGGGGCGGGGGCCAGTTCGCTCTGCAGCCTACAATTTTGAGGCGGGCCATCGGAGTCCCGAGGGTCCTGTCGTCTTTCGCGCTTTCTGAGCCTTTTTTTCCTTCAAATGTTCCTTTCGGAGTGCTAAAGAAGAATAAAGGAAAAACGAAAAGGAGAGGCGGTTCTTTAGTGCTGTATTACAAGAATGGGCGGACGCGATCGATTATACGAGAGACGGCGGATTATTCCTTCGCCGAGGGTCCGTTTCTACGGAAAAGTGCGCACTCTCGAAAATAAGTGCTGCGGGGGTGGTTTTGTCGCTTCTGCGGGCAATAAAATAACGTAATGCTCGTGTAGAGAAGAAAAATACAATTTTGTAGATAATAATAAAATCACATGGTAACATGAGATTTTACAAATTCTTGTTGGTAGCGTGAACAAAAGAAGAATGCGTGTTACACCAAAGAAGCTATCAACTCGGATCAAAAACATTTTTCTATTTTCTCGTACTCGATAATTCTCAGGCCCTAAGATATAAGTACGTCATAGAAACAAGAGAGTTTCTTCCTGAATCTAAAAAAATATTTGATCGATACCATTCCAGCCTGTAATTCTCTCAAGCTGTATAACTCGGTTCCAGTGATTTTTTTTTTTTCCACTGCATATATACAAGTTATAACAATTAATAAGCTTTCACTAAATATATGTATATTGCATGCACAGAATTAATAACCTGGTTGTTAAAATTAATAAAGTTTACGAGGCTTTTTTACAGATACGCTGTCGGCACCGTATTTGTAATATTCATGCTTTGCGCTCGAAAACTGACCGGATGACGAGAATTTCGTTTTCAAAAAACGTTTTCACTCTTCACGTACAAATAGAGAGAGAGAGGAGCGCGTGGGTCGATCCCGGGACGATTTTTCGAAACGTTGGCACGAGGAAAAGGTGCTATCGCGGTGACAGGGACTTCTCCTTCTCCCCCGACGACGCGGAGAATCGTCGCCCATCAGCGATCGCCCGAATGTACTCGGGGCACCCCCTTTCGGGCTTAACTCGGGTATACTGCAGACCGCGCGCGCGCGTCTCGGCACATCGCTCGTGTACGTAAATCGAAAAGTCTCGTTCGAGCTGTCGGCCCTTTTTTTTTTTTTTTCCTCTCCTCCTCCCGTACTTTTATACGCACACGCTTGCTTGCGTATCTCAGCGCGCGGAGCCTTCGTCGCCCGTGTGTATTCGGAGAGGAAGGAACAGGAGGAGCACTTTGGGCGCACGGCGCAGCTTTACGAATTTCACGCGTCGGGGGGAGAGTTTCTTTTCTCCTCGCTGCAGGCGCGGCACCGCGACCTCGAGCGACTATTTGGAGCCGAGAGGGGGGGATCGTTTGGTTTTTTCCATCTCTCTCTCCGATTCACGTGGTATTGTTCGCTTGCGCGATTTGATGTTCATCGTTGGGGGAGGATGAACCTGAACTGCGTACGCATGCACGGCTCGAGGCTCGCGAACAGTAAACGTCGATCGTTCACATTGTTCAAGGTACAAAATCTCGGTGAACGGCGCCGCAGTGTGTCGCGCACCGAGTGTTGGAAAAATCAAGTATGCACATTATATGTTTTGAAAACGAAGAAAAGAACACACCATTGAGTTGCCCTCTATTTCCTCAAAACGCTGTGGGTAAAACTTTTGGTAAAATAAAAAAAAGCGAGGTCACACGACAAAACGAGGCACGAGATAAATAGATACGTCACGTACAGATATTATATACATTTTACTCGCGCGCGCGCGCACGTGTAAGCGTGTACCTCATCTCTCTGATCGCTCGAACGCGACGTGTGTGTGTGTGTGTGTGTGTGTGTACATGTACGAAACGCGGAAGTTTTCGGAGGAGTATCACACACACGAGGCTCGTGACACAAATTTTTAATTCGCCATCGTGTATCATGTATGTATATACATAAGAAGTGCCTAAGTGGAGTACCCACCGCCCGCGGCGTCTAACGAATCACGTATTCTCGACCCGCTCGGAGCCGACTCTACAATAATACAACAACCGCGAGACGCTCGGCTGCCCGGCCCACTGGTCGAATTTTTAACGGCCGCGGTGTGTTTTTCTCCATCAGTGCTCGGTTTCGTCTCGGACAGTTATCAATATCGTATGGTAAGTGAGTGGCGCTGCCGCTGCGACTGGCGCTTTCGATTAATAATCCGAACGATCGACGAGTACGAGACGTTTTTTTTTTTTTTTTTTTTTTTTTTTTTTTTTTTTTTTTTTTTTTTTTTTTTTATTTTTTTTTTTCCTACCCTCCCTTTCCTTTTTTCTATTAATTAAATTTTTTGGCGATCGAAAAAGCCCCCAGCGACTTTTTCCGACAGAGTTTTCGACGGCACTGCAGCCACGTCGAGTACGCGTGTTACTATTTTTTGCGAGAATAGACCTAGAGAAACACTCGGTCGATGACCAATCAATGCGATCGTCCAATATATATTTAGTAGCACACGTTGCTGCGATGCGTACAAAATTTCAGCCAGACACACCTGGATTAACAGCGCACGCGCATTTTCCGAGACTCATCGACCTTTGGACGGTTTTTTGCGGGGGCCCCCTCGAGCACACCGGATTTCGACTCGATGGAGCAGGGCCCCCCGAAAATTAGTTCCCGGAATCCGCCGCCGGCGGTGCTCTCCTCTCCTCTCGGAAGGGCGACACGGACGGGCGCGTTTCTCCTTTCGGCCCGAAAATGCGGGGGACGAGCGGCTCTCGCGGGCGCGCGAAATCGCGCGGCTTGTCGACCATGGGAGTAAAGGAAAAAAAATTCGCGCGGGCAGTCAAGTTACGAGCGGCCTTCGAAATTCAGAAGAGAGCGCGCGGGCTGTGCGACGATCCTGATGTTGACTTTTGGAAATAATACCGCGGAATATAACGGGACGAGGGTGCGCGCGACGCTCACGTGTGTTTCAAAAACGGGGGGGAACAGAAGCGTCGACCCTTTGAAGTCGTCGGGCGAGCGAGGATACGTGACGACACGGTCCCCTCTCTGTTTTCTTGCATGCGGTTCGGTTTGGTGGCGAATTTTAGTCAGTTTTTGAAAATAAATCTTAGAACGCGTCGAAGCAGCGTTCAAACGCACTGGAGACGTTCTATCACTAAATATGCCACAAGCTCCCACGAATCGTTCAATTTTGCCGATTTTGATTATTCTTCATGGACGATGAAGTAGAAAAAAAAAAAATATCACCAGAAAGGCTGCTGGAGGAAAAAATACAACATACTATCGCGCATTAAGCGCGAGTGTGTTCAATCTGCATAGGACGTCTTTGACACTTCACAGTCTTTCTACACACCGATTTTTCGGTTGCCGGAATTTTTTTTTTCTTTTCCTTTCGTTCGGTAGAACCGATAAGACGGTTACTTAATTATTAATTAAGTTGTTTCAAAAACACCTAATAACACACTATTAAAATGCATTTTACGAAAAATAGAAGTTTCAATCGCACTCCGAACTTAATATTGCTCCCATCACACTGGCAGCAGGATTCAACGTCGCGTTTCGCGCTCTCGCGAGTCGGCGTGACGTTTTTCCTATCGCCGCCGGTGCGCGTACACATATTTACGCGATCACGCGACGCGATCACGCGACGCGTGCACTTCGGGATGGAAGAAGTAAAAAATCACCCAAAGCGCACTTTTCCTCCCAACCCACGACACACCGAAGTATTATTTTTATCACCATCGCTCCAAGACCGACGAAGTTTTCAATTCACTCGCACGCCCGCGTTTTTCTCGTAAAAAAAAAAAAAAAGAACAAGCCCCGAAAAACCTGCCCGAAAAAGAAATTCCGTCATGCCCGTCTTCCCGAGACTGACCGCATCGGGAGAAAACCGAGCCCCGTCGCTCCCCGCTCGTCAAGAGCGCATCGGGTGTCACAGTTCGGAGTCTCCGGTGTGTATCAGCGTTTCGGAAAAAAAGTAATTATAATAAAAATAAAGAAAAAAAAAATAAAAAACAACGAGCCAAGCAAGCGCGCGACAGATGCGACGAGTGCCGGCGACGAAGAGGGATAGGAGACACGGCCGCGCCGCTGCACGCGACTTTAAAACGAGCGCCGATTCGGGCAGTTCGGCTTTAAGAGCGCGCTCCGTATGCCTTGTGCAGCCGGCTTATCGCGCCGAGTTCGAACGCGGGGTTTTTCTCGTTTTTCATTTTTCTTTTTTTTCCGTCTCATGAACATATCAAACGATTTCTGACACTTTGGTGTTGGGGAAGGGCGATTTTTCCATAACGGACACAGTCGCGAAGGCTGTTAATTGGGATGCGGCGCGGAGTTGCTAGTTTGGCTGTTCGCATAAGAATGTTCACATCATCAACGACTCGCCGTACTACCATGTTGAAAATTAACGATTAATGTTATACCGTCCTTTGAAAATCTTAGGCGTAATAATGCACCGCCGCATCGACCAATTTAGTACATTTTTTTTTGTTTTATTTCATTTTCGTAATTTACCAAAAAATTTTGTCACCAAATCCAAAATATACTCAGTGTTACGCACATGATATTTTGTGAAATCGATTTGTACGGCAGTCACAATTGGAGAAGCAGCAACGAATTTAAAGTGCAAAATGTAATTACGCGACGGTAAATTGTTACCACTAGTTTTCCTAGAGATCAGTAATCTCGAGTTGTGCAACACGCAGCTGTTGTAAACAGTGGATAGCTAGTCAGTAATATGAGCACTGCCGTAATTAAAAAAAAGAAACAAAATAAAATTCAGCAAAATTTCTCCGTAATAACACACGATGATCACAGCGATATATTTATGCATACTGCTCTGTGCGTCTTCTTTCGGCAAGGCCTTACTTTGTAACTTTTTCGTCGGACTAAAGCGCTGCTGCGATCAGCAAAAACTTTGCCCGAACTGTACTCGGCTCTCCGTCGGCTGGGGTTCAAGTTCGTCTGATCTTTTTGCGAACGTTTCCTAAAACACCGCGGACAACTGGGTAATCGAATTTTCATTCTTTTCGCGAGAACATGACAAAAATTTGACGAGTAAAAAAAAAATGAATTTTCAATCGCTCGATCGCCGCAAGCCTCCACAGCGCAAAACTCCGAATTTCGAGAGCCGTCTGTATCCAAATTTTCGGAGGATCATCATCTCGCGCAAAACGAACTTGACCCTCGAAAACAGCTGTGCCCGGCCAAAAACCCAAATAAACTGCACGCGCACTCGGGGAGGGGAAAAACCTCCGCACTCGCGGCACTTGGCACGGCTTGTACACTCGGCCGCGGGAAAAAGCGGCTCTCGAGGGACACAAACTAAAAAAAAAAAAAAACACCCATCCGCGGCCGCCTCGCGGGAGATAATAAATTTCACCGGCGTGTCAACGGCCTTTCGGCGCGCGGGCGAGGGACCTTCGCCTTGAACTTGACTCGCTGCCGCACACCCGGCGAGATTTAGGGGAACCGAGGAGGAGAATAAAAACACGCACGACGACAACAATGACATAAACACACCGCGCGCGTCTTTTCTCTCGCTCCGCGTGCGTCGTACGATTTGTGAGCGAGTGTGTGTTTTTGTTGGGTGCGTTGTGTTGTTGTTGCTAACCGGGGGAGAGAGAGAGAGGGCCCTTACCTGCGTGGCGTCCGAGTACGGCGTCGAGGAGTTCTTGTCGACGAGGAGCGAGCCGAACATCGGGGCGCCCGAGTTCGACGGGCTGTCCTGCTGCTGCGGCACCATTTTTATCCTACCTCTGATTCTATTATAATTTCAAATATTATAATAATGACGATAATATATACGGTCACTTCACACTGCAGCGCGACAGCTCGGAAAGAAGCACAACACTCGCGATTATTGTCGCACGGCGAAATCAACGGTACGTATGACAGGGAGCGGGGATACGATTGTGCATGTATGTGCGACGAACAATCGGGATGCTCCGGAGTCCGTGCTTCAGTCCTCTCACAGTTCGACGGACCCGCTGTTGCGGTTTTCTTTTTTCTACTGCACACTGCGGCGCACAGTTGCACAATCAGCGAGCGCGGACGCCGACGGAGGAGTTATTGGTCGGAATAACCACCAAGTCCCGCTCGGGGCTGCTGTACGACTGATGCTGGCCCGCGGCGTCCTCTCGGCGTTTGCAAGATTATGTATGTGTTTCCGAAGAAAACTGCGCAGCGGAGGCGAGCGTCGGGAATCAAGCGAGTTGTATACTCGATCACGGACAAGCGGATACTCGGCTCGGTGCAGTCGGGTAACTCGTGCCGTTGTTATCGCCGACGAGGCAAGTTGCAGTGGACGGTGCGATGATTGTTAACGACAACATCATTTACGGACCGCGCGCGCACAACTTTCGTGCTCTTATTGTTGGGATGCGTCCCCGACTCGATCGGCCAAGTACGGCATGACGACGGCGGTGCAGTACTTGCGTCGCGATATTTCGAAACAAGAGTCGCGACTCGAGAGCAAGTGCTAGAAATATCCGCGGCGGAGTCTTGTTGCGGTACAATGGTGGTTCTGATATCAAAAAAACAGGGGGGGGGTAAGTGGAGATGCTCGTCTACGGAGCGCTCGTGGCCAACTGACTCGTGCACCCGCGAGCTCCGCGGCTATACCGAACTGATACTGCGGCTGTGCGTTGCGCGGAGGGAGTGTAGTCTACTACTGCCGTATATATGCCTCGTATACTATGCTATATACCATGTCCACCCGATCCGAGTGCGCGAGCGTGAGACGGACTGCGGGAGAGGCTGCTGCCGGCGAAGCATCAGCTGTGCCCGCTATACCACTCCCCCCACTACTCGGCGGTGTACGTGCGCGAGCTCCCCACCAGCTGGCAGCAGCGCCTGTTGCCGCCGCTGCCGCCGCCG
This sequence comes from Copidosoma aretas, assembly GCA_030522625.1. Lineage (NCBI taxonomy): Eukaryota > Metazoa > Arthropoda > Insecta > Hymenoptera > Encyrtidae > Copidosoma > Copidosoma aretas. The sequence goes on from JAPYYV010014513.1 coordinate 6,987, forward strand.
TCGTTCTCTCCCTCCCTGATATTATATACTCCTTTTCTCCGCTGCTGCTGCTGCTGCTGATTCTGTTTGGAGTGTGTTGGAGCTACGCGTGTGTATATATCTGTGTGCTGGTGGTGGGGTATTGTTTTGGAACCTCGCGCTGTGGGATACTCCGCGTTATACGCTGTTGATATCGTTTTTTCTTTTTCCTTTTCTGGCCCAAGTGTATACAAACTTATAAACATAAGTATTATCCATCCGCGTGAGTGCAGTGATGCATTTGTTGATAAGAGGACGCGCGGTGATTCACTTATTCTGTGTCTGTATCTACACCAGCAGCAGTGGCAGCGGATTGGATTGGTCATTTCGGAGTCGAGTCTCTCAAGGTCCCCGTGTATAGAAAGAGTTGTTTCTATATCTTGTATACCGGAGACAAGCCATGCGGGTGTATAATGTACGACTCCAACGGCTCAACGTTCGATTGCTGATGGAGGTTCGGAGAACTGCGTTCGGTTGTTTTTGGTGAGTGATTTTTGTTGGAACTCTGTGTAACTTTTAATAACATCAACCAATGCTTACCTATTCGTATATTTGTTAACGTTTGAGCATGCGCCTGATGAATACATTGTACCTTTGACAATCAAGCAGAGACGTATAATGCGTTGTCATTGGGGCGGTTGATGGTTGTATTTAGGTTAAACGCGATCGAACAATTATAGATGAGCCGCTCAGATAACGTTTACAATTCACATCACCCACATATAATGCGTGATGTGAAACGCGCAAATGAGCCTGAGGATTATTAGTTTGTTTTCACACGTGTGTCGTACAATAATTTTTCAAATCGAAGGTACCCGCCCCGTCGGTATTTTTCTCTCCGTCCACAACGGGGGAAGGGGCATTTTTTTAGAAATTATCGGGCGATCGGAACATCACAGACGAGGTGTGCATTAACGACTTTACCGTATCACACCTTAATCGACTATTTTTTTCTAAAAACGTGTGTGTTCGGTTGGACAAATACATCGGTCAAAAGAGGTATATCGCGAGTTATATCGTTTTGATGGGCTCGGGAGTGCACATTAATTTTTTTATTCCCATGTACCAACTGAGAACTAGACACGCGTTGATCAAACGCGTTGATAAAATGAGAACGAAAACAACATTATTTTGTACTCTTTTCTTTTTTCTGTATTTTATGAAACTTTGTAAACATGTTATTTACGATATAAGAAGATAATCCGCGAAGTTTCCAAGCCACTCAGAGCATTTGAGCTGAGAAATAACGTGTTTAATCAGCACGTACTCTTATGGAAAACTTTAAAATTCAGCTATGCCATTATTCTCTCGCAATTTTTTTCGATCCATTTGAAATGATCGGAATTTGAAATAATCTGAACTACGTGTTCAGTGATTCTGCAAAAACATCTCATTTATTTTGTTCATTTGAAGAACGTGATGCGATGGCAAATTTTTCTACAAGCTGAGAAGTAACGTGTGTTTTGGTAGTTGTTGGAATTATCATGAGTGCCAGGCTCTGTCAATGTTACATTGTCTAAAAGGTGAACTCCCTTACTGGGATATAAAGTACAGTCCTTAAATTTTGTGGAACAAATGAAATAATAGCCAAAGCCTTCGAAGCAATCTCGTAAATTCATCCCAAAACCAAATTAAATGGAAAAACAAAAAAACTCCGAAAAAAAGTCAAAAGAGACGAAGATATACACCCAATCTATAACGAACCTAATAACCCCAATAAGTACCGAACCCCCCGTTTTTCCAACTCAATAGAACAAAATCAAATCACTCACCGTGCACAATGGGAAAAAGGAAAAACAAACGTCTCTGTCGTTGCGCAATTCACTACAACTCATTATACACACTACCCCATGTATACCTTCCACCACTATACGCACCACTACGCTGCACTCCCCGCGAATATATACAGAGGGCCCAAGAGAGGGGGATGCCCGCGCCGCGGCAGCTCGTCCTTCTTTCCCCCTTTTCGCGATTTACGATCTCCCGAGTCCCCCCTTCCTTCGGGAGGAGGGAGCGAATGTAGGCCTGCGGAGCGCCGCCAGTCGGCCGAGGCTCTCCGCCCGGTGCGCCTCGCGTCGTGCCCTGCGTCTCCCTGGCCCTTTGCGCGCATGTTATAAATAATCTACATTGTGTTTTTACAGCCTTCCGCGGAGCCCGAGCGATATCGCGCCCGTTTTTGTCACGCGTGCGGCGGGGGGGGGGTCGCTTCAGAAAATCGCTACCGGCTTTCCCTTCCCCCCTCCATGCATCGGCTTTTTTATTGCGCTTTTTTACGAGCCCCGCGCGCCCTGGGCTTTCCTCTCCCCGGCACCGCTTCGGCTGCTGCGTTCGGCCTTTTTTTTTTTCCAGTGGGCCGCGCCGAGGTGAGAAAAACGTGAGAAGCTTCCCCGTCCGCGCGCGACGCCGCTTTAATTTTTTTTTCTGATTCGCCGCTCCGGGCGCGCTTTCATGATTAGGCGTTGTTGTCGCCGTCCCCCCGCGCGCGCGTATTTTTTTCGTTTTGTCTCGGCTTTGTACACTCGCGCGGGGACATTGATGCGTCGTAAATTCGGGGCACAGTGCGGTCGTTCGTGTGGAAAAAATTCGGCATCGTGGTTTCGAAAGACATCGCGGCCGCGGATTCTTTGTTGCGCGCGGTTTTGGAGTTATTTCGAGCCGCGATGGACGTTTGTCGTCCTTTTGGCTAAATTATTTTCCCCCGTCTTAGTTATACCTTTGATACTAGTAATTACGGTTCGTTCCGAAGTTCAATCAAAATTACACGGAGAAAAAGCGTTATAATGAAAATTGCTGTAGTTCGAAAGAGAGCGAAAGTATACTCGGATTGTGCGAAATTTTATTACGAAATTGAACTTTCTCTTGCGCGTGTATATACACGTACTATAAGTAAAAATTATTTTTCACTAGGTTCAGTAATATTTCTCGAAATTCAAATACACCTCTACTCTCCTGAAAAATACAACACTTTTTCAATGTAGCTTAGTCCAAAAAAAAAAAAAAAACATTTTTTCTTGTCTCCCACTTCAAGTAAATTAAATTCAGGGAAACTAATTCAATGAGTGATCCAATCACGCGCGGTCGGTCAAAATTACCCTCGCGAAAATGTCCACCGACAGACGGAAAAAAAGATGACACGGGAGAGAAAAAAAGTATTTTTACCGTCATCTTTCCTAGAATATTAAATAAAAACGTTCCGTGTCAAACGTACAAGAGCACCGTTTCTCGAGCCAATTCAGCGAACAGCTAAAATTTTCGATGATGCAATTAACGGGCGACCAGCTATACACAGCTATATAGCGAAAGAGAGATAGCGCATCATGCGCATCATGCACAGCGTACACGCGCGTAAAATACAGCGCATTACTGACGCAATATTTGGGAATAAATTCGGTCGGTGCTGTAATAGCTCTCCGAATCAATTACATCATTTATTAAGTTCGTAATTACGGAGTAACACGCCATGACTGCCGTGCGTGTACGATCACGCGAGACGGAGTCTTATCACACTTTCTAACGCACATTTATGTAATACGTATTACACGTACCCACCGGTGTAAAGCTGTTGCACGAGAAATTATTAAATCTCAAAGCTCCGCCACGACCGTTTTGTTTGGCGTGCGTTGGGGAGAGTCGAGAAAAAAAATTAACACTCGCGATCGAGTCCCACAATGTGTTATAGCGGACTCCTACGACGGCTCATAATTTTAAACGTTAAATAAAAAAAAAAAATTTAACTTGCAATGCACCAGTTGTGCCGGGAACACATTTTTTTTCCATCACCCTGCAAGTTGATGCTCTTGTAAAACACAGTAGGTACAATGATAACAGTCCGTTTTAATTTATTTGAAAAAAAAGCAATATATTCAAGGAAAAAAGGGTCAAACAAAGTGTGTAAATACTTCTTGAAAATATGTTTCACAATAAACTTTATTCTCCAACCCAACTCGAACCCGGAAACAATCAAAAACGATGGTCCAACGCCAGCTCGTTGATCAATCGTCTCCCCAAGCATCTCTGGCGACCTGAAAAATCTTCCGCCCAATCACGACCGTGATACCAGAGGCACGCGTAAAAAGAGGAAAAAAAAAAACTCGACTTCCCAACCCCCCCCTCCGAAAACCAGAAAACGCGCGACAATACGCGTCGATGCAGAGTCATCCCGCGCTTATTTTAAGCCACTATTCGCGCACCAACATCATCATCATCATTAACGCGTTCCCTCAAGGCGAAGGCCCCCGTCACTTTCTCCCACCCCCCTCTATCACTGCGTTCTTTGCATACGTGCATAATGTACAAACGTGCAGTATACACGAGCACCGTGCACGAGAGCATCCGCGAATATGAGCCGAGCGACGTGTAATCTCTATCCCCCCCCCCCCTGGCCCGGCCCGCCTTTCCGCTCGGTTTTCTTGGCTGGCACGGCGGCGCGCGGCAGCGACGCGCGCGTCAGAAAAGAACGCGCGTACTCTATCGCATATACCTACGTCTGTTCGCGCAAACGCCGGCCTCGAAGCTGGACCGGTATCACGCGCGTTTCGAGTGCCGCGGTGTGACACAATTGTGTCCGTTGTCCGCCTGTTTTCTCCTCTCCCGCGTGGTGTCGTAGCGAGGGATGATGTTTTGAAGCAAAACAAAAACACGGTTTCCGGATCGCGAAAGGTCGGTGTCAGGGGG
>JAPYYV010014514.1:0-14464 GCA_030522625.1 Copidosoma aretas
TTCCAAAATGGACGATGTGCGGATGGGTACGCTCATTGGACGGTCTTGGATCCATTGGAAAGCTGCGCCGTCACACACCTCTTCTACTTACATCATGCTTGAGTATTCATATTTTGTAATTATACAGTTGCACTAGTAATGAGAGAAAGAGAAATAGAGAGACAGAGAGAGAAAGAGAGAGCAAAAGAGACAGAGAGAGAGAGACAGAGAGAGATAGAGAGAAAAAAAGATAATTTATTATATAGAACGCGGCTTTTCTGTACTTGATTTTTTCAAACAGAATTATTTTTTAAGCATGCTTACGCATTGACTTCATACCAAGCAAGTTCAAGCCTCTGTTCAAATTCATACTTGCTGCCTCCATTAATAAAGAGCGTGAAGTACGGGGAATAATTAAACGAGTTGTAGTACGGAAGTTTAATTCAATTTGAAAAAAAGATAATGTTTATTTATATTACCTGCCTGCGAGCTCCTCTCATTCGAAGTGTTCACAAAGATTTTTTCTCTTCTCATCTCTCTGTGCCACTGAACCTGGTAGCCGAAGAAAAATGACTGACGTGTAACGTCACGTCGTCGAAAATGGTAGGGGGAACCATGAAGATTTAAAAAGCCGTGTATCCATAGCTCTGCTATCATATAACGGCACGAAGTAGGCTTGCTCGAGGTTTATTGAAAAAAGCCGTAAGTAAAGAGCGTAAGCAGGTCGTCAGATTTATTAGAACTGAGTTTATGTTGGATAAATCGCGGGAACAAAATAAATGATGTACACGAGAATTTCGTCTCTAATCAATCAAACAAACTGTATATTGCACAATAATAAAAACAAGAAAATTATGTGTGTCAAAAGTTTGTATGTATCAAAGTGGAATTTTAATCGAACAGTGCAAGCCGAAAAATTCCAAAACCCCAGGCAGTGATAAATTGCGACAAAGGCAAAAAAAAGGCTCTTATACTAGACAATAGCTAATGTTAGAGACAGAGATGTTGCCGCTAGGCTGGTCAAACGGCAAGAGAGCAAACTCATTATGTCGCCGCAGTAAAGGGGGACCCAAGGGCTCGTAGAGCTGTGGCTGGGGAATCATGCTGGAGCGTGATGTCTATAATTAGGTGTAGTAGTTAAGCAGCTACTGCTTCGCAACACAAATCACAAGTTCTCCGAAATAATAAGTACATGTTCATATTATTATCAGTTATATTTAAAAAAAAAAAAAAAAAAACTTTTATCCCAGATCACACCAAAAAATAACCTAAATAAAGAAAATAGGTACACACACTGATACACAAACTTACAGTGCTAAGATTATACATGTGCAGGCTAACTTTCTATACTACATAATACTACTGCTGTCCCCCACCACTTATGTGCGTTCTGTCTCTCTTCCACACTTCTCCGACTGCTCTGGTTCCTCCAGAGATTTCCTTGTCCGCTCCACCCGCACGATGCAACCAGTTTCTTTTTCTCGAACGATTTCATGGCAAGGTATAGAACGTGAGCAATGCATTTTAAATCTTTTTACATCGTTCGCCATCGAAGCGCGCCGTAAAGAACTTCCTTCTGAAAGATTAACTCCTAGGATATGCCTTTTTGGGATCCACCATCTTGCAGATATGGACCCAGATTCATAAATAACCAGTGACGTCAAGAACACCCTTAGTAGTATACTTGCTGGTATAGCGAGACACAACAAATGACGTCATCGGTGCGGGGGGAGGGGGAGCGCGTGGGTCCCAGACGCCCGCGTGAGTCTGTGTGTATGGGGGTATGATAAGGAGAGAGCGAGAGAGAGAGGAAGGTAGAGAGAGAGAGCTTATGATGGGCCTGTGAAAATGCATGGTGGGAAAGAGGGAAACAGACTTACCGAGCGGCGCGTTCGAGAGAAAATCGCTCGGTGGGGTGGGAGGCCTGGTGCGTCGCTAGTACGACGAGCGGTCGACGATGATCCTAGTTTTAGGGAGGGGTGGTCGAGCTTCACGTGGCGCTAGGAATACACGTGCGACTTTTATGACGGTCGGCGCAAGGTGTTTAAGCACGTATACCTATGTACTTTCTGGCTGCGTACACTTACCGGTCTCCTCCGAGGGAATCCCCTTCGACGTATGCATGTTTCCTAGTACACGGTGCCGCGAGGCCTACTCTACATAAGTACAATATTACGTTCTCGTGCGATTCAAGATTATGAAACATAGAAAAACTATTTGACACCTTTTTAATTTCCAAGGGGTTTTAATAAAAAAAAAGTGCAGCGATGATTATAGGGGTCGGAGATTTTCTGACATTTATTTCTCTCAAACGATGTCGTATCCTTCTTTTTTCGGATACGAACGGATATTATAAGAATAATAGTTCTCACTGACTTTCGTTTGAGAAGTCTTGACATGCTTCTGTAAAAGCGGTACACGTTCCTCATCCTCCCTGCTCTTGCTCCCTGAATCCTTTGGTTTGCTAGTGAATAGGCTCATCTTGCTGTTGACTGCGTAGTCACTCCGAGATAAATGAAGCGGTGTATGATTTTCGATATATTTTATAAAAAATTACCCCCACTACATCGCTTTCTACCCTCTAATACGTTACCTATACCTCATATCTCTTCAATTTTTGCATGTATGTCTTGTTGAGCAGATGTATATTCACCATTTTCCTCGGCTTGGCGAGGCTCGCTCTTTCTCTCTCTCTCTCTTCCACTCCTGGATGATGTGGTATGAACCTAGTACATGGTGCCGCGAGGCCTACTCCAAATTTTAGCCTCAGAGTTGTGACCCTAGTACTCGTTGTCGCAAGGTCCACTCTAAATTTTGACCTTGGGAGTTATGTTGTAGGTCAATAAAGAAAAAGACAAGACACACAAATTTTTATTTGAAGGAAAATTCAATTTGTTTCTTATAAATTACAGTATTATTTTTCTTAATAAATAAGCGATTCGGAGATAGTTTTTTGATGCATAGAACGTACAAAACGAAATATATCCAACAGTATGATTTTTAATGTTGCATTATTAATACCCATACTTTCTGCAATTACTTTTACATGATTTTTGATGACCATCTTTTTTTGCTTGTAATAAGCGATAAGACTGTTCGTGTTTACAACAATAATCTTCGCTTCACTTTCATCTTCTTCTCCTTTAACAATTCCCGTAATTTATCTAAAACCATATCGAGGATACGATTGACGATTGGAGCAAGTTCTTCGAGAGCACTGAGTCGTGCGTCGATGCATTCGTGCACTTGCATCAAACCTTCGAACGTTGTCAGCTGCATTACAACGCTTACCGTTGTGGCATGTTTGTCGATCATTTTCTTTTTGCAAACTGGTAGTTGAGTATGTGGTAAGGCTGCATTCTCCTCCTCCTCCTCGGTAATCGGGAGAGGCAGTCCGATTTCCTCGAGAGACACTTCCCGATTTTCGTAAGCACTGGTAAAACGAACTACGTGTCGGGGTAGGTGCAACATGCTTATCTCATTGAAGCCGCAATGATGATTGAAAGCGCTTTTTAAATACGCAGTGATGGACTCTACGCTGTTGACCAGTGTAACCCAATCTTCCGAAGTCAGGGTGATATGCTGCCAGCTGCTTCTGCCGCCAAATTTGATAACAGGCTTGTAAAATTTCCCATTTTTATTCTTGAGACCGATCAAGGCCCTTTTACTATTTGACTTGTTGAGAGCGTATGCAGACTGAAGTAAGAGGTTGGGAAGTGGCTGCCCTTTGGAAACTTTCACATTTTTGTACTCCATGATGATGAACTAAAAAACGCTGAGCGTAAGCGGGGGCTGCATACGAGTAGCACGATTACGTGTTCAGAGATCAGGTAGTTGTCGAGGACTGACTATTTTAGCTCCACCGAATATTTTTTGTGCCTATTACCTCTTTTCATACGCCCCCGTATTTCCACCACCACCTTATTTTCTCATCAACCAATCTGGAGTCTGAATTTCACCTACGTCACGCACCCCATTCCCCTGGTAAAAAGCGTTGAGACAGAAGAACAACACGTTAAATGTTTATTATAAACAACAGAAGCAGACCTATCAGATGTTATGGGTCGCCTTAGTGCCAGGGGTGATAAAAAATATAGCTCTTGCTTTTTTCTTGGAACACTTTTTCAACCCCCAACGTACCGCGTGAAATGATATGGTGAGACGTGTTTAATCTGGAATAACGGGCAAAAACGAAAGTACACTTGATCTTATACGATACCAAAACATATAAATTCTTAAGAACTAAGAGTATACATATCGAATCAGTTGAGAGGAATAATACAAAAGCGAAGTAGGTGATGACATATAATTTATTCTTAGAAGTACATAAAAGTAGAGTGGGATCGGATTATACGATGCTAAAATATATGAATTTTTAAAATTAAGAGTAAACATATTGGTTTACGTGAAGGAAAAGAACTAGTCCCCCCGGTCACTTATATCTAAATTACATAATCGATTATACATAATTTTTTATAGAAGTGCACGATTGATTTAGTCTTCCACAACCACCGTATGTAGTTCGTGAGAATGCCCTAACGTGATAATATTTGTTTCTATGTTTTAACTTTTTATCGAGTTGCTTATCAAAGCGTTTGACTATTGCGTCGTTTTTTTCGCGTAGCAGATGTAAAAATTCGATCAAACTCTCGCGAAGATATACCATTATAAGCGTGATAAAAATACATGATGCAATACTCGCCACATACACGTGAGTCAAAACTTAGCAGCTGCTTTTTGTTCTATTTGTATCGCGCACAGTTTCTTCGAAGTCGATCGAGATGATGTCTTGAGATGGGTGGGGCTCCGTAGCTGTCAAAGTAACATCCGTGACCATTCTTATTGATATAAATAGCTATCCAGTGAGATCTAGGCTTATCGGACGTATCACTGCTTGATACCACAGTGGCAGGAAGACTCAAACTTCTAGACACGCGATCAGCAGCGTATACTTCTACCGAGTTTGCACGCAACCCTCTAATAGACTGCATGACCGTACGTGTGTTCATGTTGATTTAACATCCACGAATGAATCTTCTTCTTCATTATCATCGGTAATTATGTCTTCACTGTTCTCGATATCAACACTAGCAACAGTACCCCCATCAATTTCATCCAGTAACTCAGTTAATCAGTAAGTTTTTTTGACCTGTACTTTTTGAGCACCTTGTAAAAACACTCGGTGTCTGGTTGACTGGAGGAGGTGCTTGTTACCAAAGAGCAGAGCCACAATCTCACTTGATAAGCTTTACCAAGCGCACAGAAATATTTCTCAAAGACGCTTTTCTGCGCCTCCTGGGTACCACGTACTAACACCCTCGAGGAGCATGTCGCTTTGAGAATATAAAACTACGGTACAGAAAAGTACAGCTATGTACTTTTCTACGTTGATTAAACTACGTTTAATGGTGGACTCCAAATAATTAGCTTTACTTCGTTCATAGGTGTAGATCCGATGGGCGTTTTTTGCCACTGCACACAAGTGTCGGCGTAACTGTCTAATAGAATAATCACCCTCGAATCAATGTAGGCCATGCACATGCGTTGACTGCCGATCGTTTTCTCGACGCACATCCGAAGGTAAGTAAGAAATATTACACGGTGTACATACTATCCAGTGACGAGTCGAAAAAATCCTCGATATCTATAACGTAATCCGCGTACGAAACTATTTTTCCTTTTTTGAATAAAGTCTGCAAATCATGGTGACTCTAGTCGAGGGGCGCGCGTCTGTCGTGTTCTATGACGCGTTGAGAACTGATCTGTGCATAACCTTATAATTCGTGCACACGCGGTCTTACCCCCTTCTCCTATGATGACTATTAGGCGCCGAAATCCGTTATTATTTGTCTACTGGAGTCAATCTCCATCACGTTATCGTACTCTCGTACGGCGGTTGATGCGACTACCTTTATTGAGAAAATGAATATCTGTGCCCGAAAAAAGCGTTTGAAACTCATCGATGAACAATTTTGTGTCACCCGTAAGTCGTGGCTGAAGAGGTTTACTCGGAACTTACGTACCATCGATATAAAGAGATAGATAATTCATCGATAAGTTTTGGAAATTAAAAGGGTCGTATTTACGATTTCCTTTGAATGCCCTGTTATCGACGAAGCCTATGCTTATTCTTTTCGGAATTTGTCCTGGACTCACGTTATCTAGACGATCCCCCATGATACCTGCGTGTAGCGTAAAAGATTTAATCTCTACTTGTGTGATCAGATACTTGGCTGTAGTTTTAGATATTGCATTGGCATGCGTTAGTAAAACTCTAGGAGTTATGTTAACTTTTCAAACGATGAGTGTAGCTTCTTTTATGTTGACCTTAAATTTACCATCCTCCGAACTATCCATTATACAAAATGCGTCCTTGCTTCTTCCCAGACGAATATGCATCTGGACCCCGTTGATCAACAATTTATCTTGATTAAACACATCACAGTGTAAATAGCCAATTATATAAAATATTTTCCCACCGAGTGAAAAATATTTTAGTTGCGTAGAACCTGTGTTTACTGATTGGGGGATTTATCGTCGTACCATAGGCTCGAAGTTAAGTGAGAGTCCTTGGCTGCGGGCGAATAATTAAGCGAATATTCGATGTAGGCCCTGTAGCGATAGGTGTTGTTTGGAGAGTATACGAGCTTTTGATTAAAAAAGTCATTAACCTGATTGAACATAGAGTGCAGAAAATCATTTATTGGTGCTAATATATTATTTTCGGCATTATCGTTCGTCGTTGGAGTAATTTTGCTTGAATGTAAAGCATGGTGTAGGCGAGATCGATGTAATACTCGCTAGCACTGAGAACGAGTATATTGTAAGAAAGCACTGCTCTCTATAGATGTTTGCGTCGCTGGGAGTAAAAATATCTAGTTCGCTAGACATACATTCCTACGAATAGCTGTGTAAAAAAGCCATTTTCTTCTTCTTTTTCTTCTTCTTCTTCTTCTTCTTCTTCTTCTTATCATAGTCCAAATATATCGGTTGAACTTCTGAGATTTTTAGTACGCCTCTTTTGAGTTTTACGTCGTCCACTTGTAGGTTTCTTTTTTTTATTATTTTTGACAACAGACTTGCGTTTCATTCGTTGAGTAATAAAGTTGTTACTTGATCCGCGTTTCTTTCGAGACTGTCGCTTCCTCTTAGGCCTCGTCGACTTATAATCCGACCCCTTCATAATTTCCCATAATTTATCTGCTGCTTTCCTCTGTAAGGTAACGGATGACTCCTTAGCACGTGACTTGACAGCGTCGTTAAAACGGAGCCTGTTGCTTACCATGTCATCGAATATATTGAGACCTGCACGAACAGCCTCTTTTCCAGCGGCTTTTGCGCCTGAGCTAACGTATGGGAGCATTCTTCGAATCAGCCCACCTAACTACCATCCCACTCCGCTACCTCTCTGATAAGAAGAACCAGTGAAAACATTACGCACACTACCACCTCCAGCGCCTGCTTAGTTGGCATAATATTGAACGTAATGCCTCATGCTTAGTGATTTTCTTTTAACGGTTACGTTTAAAGTGTAGTGTAACCGTCAATGTTCCATGCTCGAATGGTGTATCTCTTATATTGATAACGATAGAATGAAAACTGTGATGCAATAGGGGTAAATAGTTGATTGGTACAAATTTAGCTACAACATTACATCCAAACTTATATTTCTTAGTACCCAATGAAACGATACGTAAAAGAGATGATTGACTACCCCTTACGGTATAAGGCAGGCACACATCTGTGTAAACATATAACTGATCCAGCATGGCATGCGAAAGAGAACCAGGACGGCTACCCGTTTTCATAACACTACCTCAGAACCCAGCACTCGGAGACTAGAATGTTTCTCTATTCCTCATATTTTTCCATTAAAATCCAAATATACGTCGCGTTTTTTCGCGCAACTCGAGACTATGCTTTTCTTTGCATTGACATATTTGTCATATTCTATAGTAACCTTTTTTGTATGGAACTGGTTCTAGTACAAAGTAATCTTTGATTCTAAGCGAGTCGTTTATTTCGTGAGCTAGCTGTTCCAAATTATCATATACACCATCGCTGAATGAAAAATGGTGGTAATATTTTTCCTCCACGTTGTCGTCTAGTTTAAAAATATAAGTATTATCGGTTTCCCTCACATGTACGAGTGTACACGGGATGTGTATTTCAGCCAGGCCTATGCACCAATCCCTGCCTAATCGTGTTTCGCGTGTCAACTGAGTCGCAAAACAACTCGTGGTATTGTCATTGTAGTATACCATACTGCTATTGCTGGGTAATACGAGGAAAAAAACTGTCATCCCCATCTATTTTAAATATTTCTAAGTTCGCTTGCTCGTACCCAAGAGTTAAACTTATCCGGGTAAACTACCAACTCCACTAAAGATTTTTTGTTCGCGCCACGTCCTTTCGTGCGAATGACGCGCTCAATTTTGAAGTGTTCATTAGTATTCAATCGCTCTCGAGCAACCCCAGACAGCTCCTCAGTGTAAAAAAATCGGTCGATTTCTACGTCGTTCAAGTCTTCCAATGTATAGGTATACAAATTTTGACGAGACGATACACGTTTAATTTTGAAAATCTCCTCGCTGTAATTATTTTCGTACCCTTTCTCGAACGTTTGTTTGGTGCAACTAATGCGAACGTAATCTTCGACGTTGTATTTAGTTTTTGCGCCATGCGCCCTTTTTCGCCTATTGGATTTTTGTGAAAGTGCACGCTTTCTCAAGTTTTCGTGCGCTATTTCAGCATTATTCAAGCTAACTTCCGATAGTCGCATTTTCGTACCAGTATAAAGAGTATGATTATAAGCGTAATTAATATTATGGATTATATCAACGTAACGCTTGGTGTTTTTGTGCGTAAAATATCGCCATATACGTTCTCGTATAGTTCTTTTGAGTCTCCCGACCTCTCTTAATGTCAGGATTTCGAGCAACTCTAAATCTAATGTCATTACGCTTCAACAGATTCTAAGATTCCGAGCCAATAAACTTTTTACCACGGTTAGACTGTAAACACACAGGCACGCGTCCTTCTGCTCGTTCGAGAATCTTTTTAAAAGCTATCGAGACGCTGCGCGCTGTCTTGTTTCGTAGCGGCTCTAGCCATGCGTATTTACTCAATACATCGACAACCACAAGTAAGTAGCAGTATTCATCGTTGTAATCCTTTATACATGTTAATTGCATCAAGTCGCACTCCCACAAGTCGTCGATATTTGTGATCTCGTAACGAAATCTTGGAAATTTTTTTAGTATCGGAATATATGAAGTGTAAGCATCTTGATTCGATAACCACTCGTAGATTTTTTTTTTTATTCATTGTCACTGGTTTCTTACCGCTAGTGTTGACGCGTACAAGATTTCATGCACCCGCGTAACCAGCTTCGTGCGAAGCATCATAAAACTGTTTTCGTAAGCAGCAGGGGACTTTTGTATTCCTATTTATACATTTTCAGCCATTTCTTCTTCAATCGGGGTACTTTTGGTGTAGATTTTTTTTTTGTTTTTGCACTTGACGGCGAGTCTGTAGAATCATCCCTCCCCGAGGTTTGTTCCGGTAAGACTATTCTGTTGAGTCGTCGTTCTCCGTATTTATGGAGTTTGTCGTAGTGTTACCAATTGTCAGTAAATTCTTATTACCAATCAAATTACGCGGAGTATCCGTCGTTTTGAGAAACTTGACAAATTCAATCTGCCCTATTGGAATATTATTCATATTATCGCTGTTCTCTTCTTCCAATTCTCCATTAGCGTTATTACTTTTTCGTACGTTGTGCTTACTTTTCTTTTTTTCGCACTACGTCATTCACAAGCTCAACGATGCTTGATTCATCTATCGCTCGTCAATCTAGTGTAATTTTACCCGTATTGTCCCATTTAAGTCGATTGGACACCATTCTCTTCCAATATCGAAGTAACAGTTTAGCTTTAGGAACATACGTATTGGGCATGTTTTCGAGTATATTATTTTCCGACAAGGGGGATAATGCTGCATCGATCTCGTCTATGAGCCGCTCCCTGTCTCCGTAGCGCTCCGCGTCACGCTCATTTTCTTTGAAAAAAAGATACCGACGCAACACTTGCAGGTAATTTACTGACTTTTCGTACGAATCTACATTTTTTTTAGAAATAATGATTTCGTACAGTTTTCTATCGAGTCTCGACAAATGATCACCTACCGTCTGTACCGAAGGCTCCTGAGTAGTCAATTGATGTGGTAATGCTACAGGTGGTGGTGGTGTTGGTAGTTCTGTAGTCATTTTGACAGTTGTTAACCGCTCAAGCATCTCCTCTGGTATGATAGTCATTTTACGAGCGCGATCAATTGTTAAAACTATTCATCAGCTTGGAAACAAGTACGTCGAGAATAGGTGTAGCAGTAGTGTTAAAAAACTACGTCCACTTTTTAATGAAATTCTTTTTCTTTTTTGCCACGTAATGGGTCTTTTTTTTGTTTGTTTTTTCTGCCTGATAGTGTGAAAACTATTTCCGGAAAAAGTAGACGTAACTAATGTACGCAACGTGTGTTAATGTTTGCTCAATTTTTTCTTGTCCTTTTCTTTCAACTCAACGATACCATCTAAAATATTTAAAGCGCAATCGCATATGCACTTTAGAGCCGATCTATCAATCTGTCGAAGCAAAAGTTGGCGCAGTTCACCGTCTTTGCACTAACCAAGAGAAAGTAAGAGAATAATATTTTTCATGTTAAAATGCTTCCCACACAATACTTCTTTGCTACAAAAATCGAAGCCCACGCTCGATTCCATTTTTTTTTATGTTTTTCTGCCATAGTCTACGAAAGATTACTAATATATTGCAACGTGATGGTTTTTTTATACTTTTTTCTCTCTCCCTCTCTCTCCCTCTTTCTCCCTCTCTCTTTCTTTCTCTCTCTCTCTCTCCCTCTCTCTACAACTTACCGTTGCCTAGATACTTTGGAAGGTAAACGTACTGCACAGCGTCGTCGGGGAATATGCAAGCTCGTACGCGAAACTCATCCACAGCATCTTGCGAAAGATCAAAAAATAAGTAAAAGTGTGGGGTTTTGGTTGCATCGAGGTATGACATGTAAAAACTTTGGATCTTCTGGGTAGACTTGTCGTGCTAAATATAAAATTTGCGCTCGATCTCTTGGATTTTTATATATAACCATGTATTTCGTGTTTAAGCTTATGTCACGCTATGATGAACCTTTATGTAATATATTTTGCGTAATAAAAATGACACTGATAATTTTATGGTGACGTCCTTTCGTGAATAAATCAAGAATTACGTCACAGCAGGACGATTAACGCATGAGATCGTCGAGTGCGAGTAATTTTTTCTTTGCATTGTCACTCGAGTAGTCGCACGGTGGTGGTAAACGTTCCCTACACTCTATCTGTACTCCGCTATTACACTTTAATTCCTTAGGGTACGCTTCTTGCCATTCGGCGTAGTAAAATAGCATGCGATCGAAGCGAGCGTCACACACTTTATCTACTTGCGATAAAAATCTTTTTACGAATAAAGTTTTTCCACATCCTGTCGGTCCACACACGCAGCACGTAAAGGGATGTTTCACCGCGAACACCAATACGTGATGTTCTTTTATCGCGGCGGCATCGGCGGTGCGGTGATAAGCTGACAACCGCGTGATAAGCTTACCACCGCGGTTACGAGCTTACTGCGTGCGCTGTGATAAGCTCGCAAGCGCACGCACCGCATTTTTATAAGCATATCAACCGCGCACTCGCATATGCGTTCACGCATGCCCGAGTCATCCATTATTGTCAATAGAGCTGAAAAAAAAGAAGGGTAAACATGAAAAAAAATTTTTTTAGAATTAGTTTTAAAAATATTTTATTTTGTATAATTTATGTCTTGTAACTAAATGGTACGGAATACAATGGTGTTCAATAACACCGCTTGTTTAGTACAATACAACAAGTTTTTGTTACTTCAGCGGTTACAACTTCATGCATTTTGGCTCGACGAATAGTCTTCATGTTTAGTCGTATTTTATTTTCTTCCGAATTTTCACGCTCAAATTCTTCGCTTCTTTGAAAAAAAGCATCTAATATTATTTATTCAATGCTATCGTACTTGATTTTTTTACCATTGGAGTAATTTAACGTTATTCCTTTGACCTTACAATTTTCGAAAATTTCTCCTGTACAAAAATTTCTCCTCCGCGAAAAGCATAAAACTTTGGACCACCTGATAAAATATGTGTTATGTATGACTCCTCGCCATATTTTAATAATTTATCTGTCTTATCTCCAAGCTTTGAACCTAAACGTGGATTATATTTGTAGGAATCATTACTTGCGCGTGACACGTATATGCACGAATCCGTATCGTAATATAGTACGCGATGAGAAAGTTTTTCCAAGTCTTTGTAAAGTCTTAAGCGAGCTTATTCTCTCTTTTTCAGGACAAGTCATTAATGTTTAAAATCTTCTCGCGGTTCAACAACTTCGACTTGCTTTAAGTTACTTCTTTGACCAAATTTACCCTAAAAAGAGTTTAAACATAATTCACCAACTGATCTCAAGCCTTCGTTCTCCTCTATTTTTTGAAAATCCAATTTTATATCCTCTTTGGCTTCGCATTCGTTTATATATTGGATTTTTTTCGCATCGTCAGTGCACCGCAAAGGCCACCCGCTAGCCTCTTGTTTGAGTTTTAAAAATGTTTTAACGTACTCGGCAAAGAGGCCACTGCAGCCGTCACTGTCACCTAATGTAGTAGTGTTTGTATTTTTATCATAACGCGTCATTTGGTACTGCAAGATAACGAATATTTCGATCATACGATATCCAAGCTCAACAGCTTTACGCACTTCATCGACGACCCATGTACCTGTAAATACGCGTTCTTCGATTTCTTTGTGATTGCATTTCGGCTGACGAGATTGTTTACAGCAGGATCGCCAATGCACGAAAATTAATCGTCCTTGAAATTGAACGGGTAAAAGAGGAAGATAGAGATTTTGTGGTGGTAAAATCTTACATGTTATCAAGCCTTTAACGGTACTTAGGTCGTTATTATTTTTTGTGGGAGTATCGTACTCGTTTCCAATATAAATTCGTGGGTGTTCTATTGGGAACTGACCTCTTTTGCATATGTAAGGATTCATCGAGCAAAAATCTGTATTTTTTATGTTTGCACCAAGTTGTACGTTCTATTCAGCGACTATATTTTCCGCCCTCCCCCCAAAAAAACGCATCACGAGGATGAATGGTTATTTGACTCATTATCAGGTGATTCTTGACATACTCGTTGATCTCGGAGTTTTAATTTTTTATTTCATCGAACGTACACTCCCACATTTCCCGAACTTCGTATCCGAATGATTTTATGTTGTTAATCTTTGTCTTTGTGTTTTCATAAACTTCGTCAAAAGTGCGGCCGTAGGAAAGTTTTTTATCTCTATTTTCACGGAAACAAGACGGACAACCGTGCGTGTAAGAACCTTGGAATATAAATACGATGCTTTTGTCACCCGAAACAATAAAAGGTAAGAATTCGTTGACTCGAAATTTTTCCGGCAACACGAATTCCCGACACCTTCCTGCGTGCATTATTTTACGTCCTATTTTGCGCTCGAACTGCACCAACCACAGTATCGATTTTTGGGAATGTCTGTCGACGCGACGATCTCCGCATGTAGGGATGATTCCGATTGTTTTTTCTTTCAAAAATTTTTTCCTAAATACTACTGAACACGCTGAAGCTATTGTAACCGCTTCGCTGAAAGGACATGTCCCACCACATTCGATGAATGATTTTCGAAAAGCTTTGCAAGGTAATCGTAACATTTCTACATCCATTCTACAATATTCCACAATCTCGACGCTTAAGTTAAATATGTAATATGGAAAGGTCCTCTCGTACCAAGAATAAAAGTCTTCTCTCTCGTCTCGTGAGATAGTATCGGGTGAGTAGAAGTCTCGATTAGGTAATTTTACAACATAATTTTGGTTCTTCATGGTATTAAATAAATGTGGAAAATACCCTATCTTTTTTGCTTGGGGTAAGCCTAGGGTTGTCATCCGTCCGTATTTTCCGGATTTGTTCTCTTTTTTAGGGCGCCCGCACAGTGAGGCAAAAGTGAGTTTTTTCATTTAAACGCACTTTCTAACGTCAACTTATATCGCATCAAGACCTTTTTTTTTTAAATTTTCGTCAGAAAATTTCCTATTGATTCCTCTGGCTCCATTTTTTAGTTTAGTCCTTATTTTTTAGTTATTTTGCACATAACCTCAAAAAAAATCTAATTTGATACAACTCATTTATCATATTGATTTAATCACGATAAAAAACACATTTATTTTTGCATACAAGGATTTTTAATGTCACTGGTTGTATATTCTCAGTCAAACATATATTTTAAGATGGCGGAATCAAAATGGCGGCCGAAAAAAAAAATTGTTCACTTAAAAATCACTGTTATCTCTAAAAAATGAGTTGGAGTTCTTAAGGTCATTGAT
>JAPYYV010014517.1:0-16211 GCA_030522625.1 Copidosoma aretas
TGTTAGTTTCGTTTTGATGTACTTTTTCAATTGTAGGATGTACAGAATCAGAAATATGACTGAGAGAAGAACCAGCATCAGGAGTCGCAGGTGTTACAGCATCAACAGTAGTGATGGAACTACAGCTAGCAGTAACAGCTTCAACATGAATATGAAACTTATCATCTTTAACCTTTGAAGAGGTGGCATCAGCACTGACAACCGCAGCAAAGACTGGTACGTCAGCAGTATTGGCTTCAACTGTGGTCTGCTTGCTACAGTCCACTGATTAAACTGATTCCAATTCGTCACTCATGTTTTTTTCAACGGCAGTAGCTGTAGAAGGCTCAGTCTGCTTGTTAATATCAGTTGTAGAATGTTTTAACGACATTTGTGATCTACAAAAATGATGAAAATTATTTTGTTGTTAAGATATTGCTAGAAACATTTACAGGGCTTGTTACTTTTAAATTACCTTTTTAAAATAGTTGGAATCAACTTAGTACGTCTTGGAAGTTCGAGGGATGAAACAGCTATTATTTTTATCATTTGTTTTCCATGTTTAGATATTTCTGCAAATTAATATAAAATAATAATAACAATGTTTCCTTGATATGGTGACATTTCATAATTTTAATTTTTTTCGTACTTACTGGAGCAATAATCATCACTTGGAAAATGAGCACTACAGATGAATGTTTTTGTTGATATTGGCTTGGTTAGATTGCACACTGCTATCCATCGTTGTCTCATTTCATTATTTTTTGGCAGTACATGGAAAATAATGCCGCTCATAGACGTATTATTTTTACAACAAGACACGCTGCACTTATACTGGCGCTTTGATTTTACGTTTGCTTATTTAATTTGTGACATTTTCAATGTTTTTATTAATTTTCTCTTATCACTACTTTAAACTCCAAAATTGGAAAAGGTTTTGGTTTCCATTTGAACCACCACGCGTCGCTACTAGTCGCGGCCTACCTCGAATAGAACAAATATGATATCTTTTTTTGGGTTAACTCACCGGCTCTTTTTTAATATTACCATTAATTTAGATTTTTATAGAACAACTATAAAAGCTATGACGAAGATACTAAAAATGATCGGACTTTTGAATGAATTTCATCACATCTATATTAGATTATTGAAAGATCATCTATAAACTTATATGAGTACAATAATTCCGTCGATTGAATGCATTTATGATCTTTACATTTTTTGAGCACTATTTACACATTTTATACAGTTACCACCATTCTATTTGAAAAGCTTTTATAATTTCTAGTGATTTTATGATTTTTTTCCAGCTAAAGAAACTCCTCACTGTTAAGAATATTTTGACTGCGTAAATTCCAATGTTTGGTTATTAGGATCAAAATTTTTCTACTCGATGTATTGTAAAATTTGTAAGTTAAATTTAAAAAATAACAGGTGTTTATAAAAAAAATTTTTAATACTCATAATCAATGAAATTTAAATTTATAAAATAATGTATTAAAGATATGAACAGTATGACATTAAACTCAAAACTAATCACATTTTTCAAAGAACATAGTAAGGAAAAATTATTGAATGTGTTAAATGTAAAAAAAGTTTTAAAAGATTGACACATTTAAGTAGACATATAATAATTCATAATGAAGGACATAAAAACAAAATTTGTAAAAAATGTGGTAATAGTTTTAAAAGATCAGACGGTTTAAGGAGCTTTGGGAGTTTCGTTTAGAGGGGCGAGAAATGGGGAGTCCCCCCTTTCATACACGACTCTGCGCTACGTATGTGCAACATAATTTTATCATTTATTCCATGAAAAATAATCTTTGATTTAAACTTTCTATTTCATCTCTTTTGCTTTAGCCTAAAACTGCTTTAACTGTCCTTTGCTCCTAATCTGTCGTTATTTTCCATGCCAGGAAAATTTGTTGTTCAGATCCACACTTCTTGGTCCATGTCCTAGTTCTTAACTTCCAATGCATCCACCTCGAATTCAAACAGATCTGTTTTTATCCTTTATACATTTCCAAAAATCAACTCTTTTTTTTTCTATTTATTCATTTCCAGTATATTTTTTGTACTTTATTTAACTAAGTCTTTCTGCATACTTTTTCTGTCTTTAACATGCTAGGCGCCTTAAACAACGTCATTAGATAATTAAAGACAGTTAATTCTGAGTTTGCCTACTGTTACACCTCCTGTTTTATTTTGGATTAACTTATCGCCTATTTTTTAGACAAATAAACTTAAAAATACCAAGCTTCATGGACACCCTTGCCTTTTCTTTTTCATAGGTTTGAATAAATTTGTCATCCCCTGGCCGTAATTAACTGTTTTTTTTTTTTATATGTTTAGATACTTTTGAACATTCTTATTTATTTATTTATTTGTTTAGTACATTAACGGGACATATGTCTCTTTTACATAGTTCTACACCCCAATAATTCAGGTGAAAGCTAGATATTTTTGACATTCTTGTCATTTTTATACTTATTTCCCTTAAATTTTTGTTTTCAATTAAATTATTTAGCACAAAATATAGTATTTTGTTTATCCTTTTGTTTTGATAGCAGCCTAACTCTCTTTTATTATTTTTTACTCCTCTACCTATTTTTCTACATTTTTAGCGATTATAATTTCTTCAATCTTGTATGTTACATTTAAAAAGCCACTCCTCTGTAGTTTTAAAGTACTTTCACTTCTTCTTTGCCTTGTAATTTTGATAGTACCATGCTATTTCCCACGCTCCGATAATATGTGTGTTAGTCTATAAAATATGAAGTTTGTTTGTCAAATCAAAAGTCCATATTATTTGTAGATTCTTGAAGCAGTTTTCAAAAATTTTGTCTTCTTCTGTGTCTTTTCTGTTTTTTCTTTTCTCCAAGACATTTTATTTTCAATGATGGATATATTCTTGTAAAAAATTACCCTATTAAGCGCCATAGAACAAATTCTTAGCATAAATAATGCTGAGAGAAGCTTTAAAACCTTCAAGAGTAGTATTTTCCGTGTAGGTATTTGAATGCGTCAGCAGAAAAGTATATCTTATCGCTAATTCCAAAATTTCCTTAAGATCCATAATGATATACATATATATATATATATATAAAATTTATCTCCCTTACATCCAAATAATACTTTTCGTTTCAATTTGTAGGATTTTTTTCACGGCTTCCATAGGTATCATCATAAATTTTTGGTGTACTATTATGAATATAGTTATTTCATTTATTATAATTAATTGCTACATGATCAATTTTCATAGAAGTTGGTTTTTCATATAGGTATTTTTATACTTATAAGAAAGTAATAGTATTGTTAAAATTTATTACAAAAGGAAAAACATTTTGGGGGGGAACTGGGTCGGAGGAAGGTAGGGAGCTCAGGCGGAGCTGGGGGGAAGTGAGGGGGAGCGGGGGGAAGCGGGGGGGGGGGGGGGGGGGGGGGGGGGGGGGGGGGGGGGGGGGGGCGGGGCGGAGCTAGTACTCACCTTAAAACCATACAAGTATATAATATTTATGTATATCGTAAAAATAGGTATACTTCATACTTCCTTAAGGAGTTGGCACTTGATAAGGATGGCACGGACCCTGGTTCTTTCAGTGTAGAGAAATGAACACGGATACTCTGCAAGCCAAGTTATTGGACAATTTAAATCTAAAAAAAATACTTCGTTAGGCCTGCCTACGCAACTTTGCGTTTGAAAGTTTCTTTATTTAATCTATGAAATATAAACATATTCTCTCCCTTACGATTTAAGGAAATTCTTACGGAATCACTTTCTTCCCTCTTTGCAGTCCTCAAGGGATTTTATTTGTGCCTAACATTCCTGACGCCCTTACACAGTTTACACAGTTGCGTCACTTAATGCTATAGAGCAGTCAGCGTCCGCCATATTGGTAGTCACACCGAACTTGTACACGGTATGTACCTATACATATGGGCTAATAAACTGAGTACTAAGCGCTGATTGGACGACTGTTAGTCGCCATATTCTCAATTAGGCCAACACGCTCATTCGCAGTAAAATTTTTAGCATTAAGTGACGCAACTGTAGAAACTTTAGTCCTTATGAGCTGTGTGCGAAAGGTACACCATTTCACATCAATTTTAAATGAAACTTCTGATTTGCAATCATCAATGTATACATTTTTCATTATGCAGTATGTTTAATACGTATCACTTATATTAAAAAACATTTTAAAGGGAGGCGAGGTAGGGTGTGAAAAGGGCAAGGTGGCGGGGGGGAGCTGTTAGGGGGTTGTGAGGAGACTGTGGGGGACCAAAAATGTTTATAATAGGGGAGAAAATGAAAGAATCTTACGTGATTTCGTGGGGGGCGTGGAGGGGCAAGAGTGGGAGGGGTGTGGGGGACACATGATAAATGTGGGAGTGGCGCTGTGGGGGCTGGTGGGGGGAAAAAATGTCTATAGTAAGGGATAAAACAAAAGAAATGTACGTGATTTCGTACGGTGCTGTAGGGCCACCGGGAGGGGGGGGGGGGGGGGAGGGGGGGGGGGGGAGGGGGCGGGGGGGGCGGGGGGGGGGGGGGCGAGCCAGTAACGCGATAAACACACCTGCCGCCGCGCACGCACCCGTAATATATATTAGGTTGTACACTGCATGCATGCGTACGTATATATTATGCGTAATGGATGGTGTTTGCGCTTGTGCGACGCGAGAGAGAGAGAGAGATGAGATGGTAATGGTACAAATAATGGAAAGGCGGTCACGCACGCGGCGGTGTACGAGTAGCCCTTCTTACTTCCCACCATATTCTCCTCCGCCGTACGGGTATTGTACATTATGTATTACACGCGCTCCGGTGCGTGCGTGCGTTATTACCCATTACGTATACCGATACCCCATCGGACGGGCGCGAGCGCGCGACATTGCCTGGGTATGTATGGGGTGTACAACGCCCGGGGACGCCACCGTCACCGCACAACTGAACCTCTGATTTCTGGTGGGCGGGTCGGACCAATACTGTTCACCTCGTCCATAAACTCTCACGGCTACCTAATTTCCCCCCCCCCCCGCGCGCCGCCTGGATGATGAAAAAATATCGCTATATCCCGTTTGTAAATAATCGCAGGAGCCCGAAAAAAAAGGGGGGGGGGGGGGTACGTAACGTATGCATATTACACCACACGGGGGTGGCGTCGTCGTCGTACAAGTTGGGCGATAAATTCCAATGAATGCGCCAACTAATATCGTTAACTCTCTCGCGCAAACTTAGATTTAGCGTAGCGCGGAGAGGTGTGTGTAATATACTTGTATGTATGCGCGCACGATGCACTGCTCGGAGCGCGTATCGATCCGGCGCTACGAGTTGCCGCTGCCGTTGCCCCAGCTGTTGTGTTGGCCCCCGGCTTCCGTTGACACCGGGCGACAGCGCCTCGAGGCAGTCGATTGATAAATCCGACCGACAACCTCGTCCAAGGGGAGGAATTCACGCGGAGGACCCGCCGCCACCTCCCCCCCCCCCCCTCCCCCCACGCGTGAATAAGCAAGTCCGTTGGCCCCTCGAGGAGCAGCACTCGATCCCTGATCTCTCATTTTCGCCCCCCGGCACCTTTCTCCTTCTTCTTGCCCTCCCCAACCACCCCGCGAGGACTTTTTTGCCCCTCCCTCGGGCGCGCGTCGGCGTGTGTGTACCATTTGGTCCGGCGGCGTTCTGGCACGATACGCATCATCAAAGCCTCGGACGGGGAACATCTTTTTTCGATTATCCCCAACAAAAGACTCTCGCACGGCTTTTTCGCTCGGATGAATAATCCTGGGCTTAAACACCGAGGGGGGATATGTATCCGACGGTACGAGCTATCGGGTGTTGGAAAAAAGAACAAAAAAAAACCAGTTCTGATAAAAAAGAGGAGGAGACGAAATTAGGTCCATTTATTTTCAGCACCGCGTTGATTCGCCCGAGATTTTTGACTCACCACCCCCCCACAGCAGATTCATCTACTCTCTCTCGTTACTTGGTTTTCTCAGCCCCCGGTTGCGCGGATGACACGTGCGCGTATAAACCGACTCCCCCCTCCGTGGGCGTATACATACATTTACAACACCGTGTCAAGGTTACGAAAAATGTTCCCGCTCGACTACTGCGCTACCACCACCACCACCACCAGCACCACCAGCAATTGGTTCGCGCACCCGACGCCGCCGAAAGTTCGTAATAAAATCACGGCAGTCCGCAACCTCGGCCCCGATGATCCATTTTCCAGTCGAGTGTTTCGGGGGGGCCCAGAGCCGAAAGTAGCGAGCAATGGCCGATAAATCGTACCGTATTCATATACGCGTCACCCTGCGAGTAGAAAGAAAACATCCGAGCGCGTCGCGCTCGGCGCACGCACCTGTTCATCCGTCTCCTCGTACGCGCATGACCTACTTATAATACGCGGATCGCTCGTCCGACCTTCCGTCATTCTTCGGTCTTCCCGCGCGTGGAGGCTCGTCGTTATATACATATAATATCCGATCTCTCAGGCCGGACGAAAATTCACCCTCCGTCTTCTTGTCATCATCGCCCACGATTTGTAGGCATACCGCGTTGTGGGTACAGCATGTACACGCCAGCATACCCATATGTGTACACCCACACGCGCACAACAGGTGCAGTTGTAGTACAACCGAGGAGGAGTGCGAGGCACTTCGGGGCCTTTTCATCAGCTCGATCGTGCGGTGGCGCGCGCCGCGGCTCTTCCCCCAGAGGATACACCGCGTGAGCTCTCTGATTACGGGTGGGGGGGGGGGGGGGGGGGCGGGGGAGGTTTCCCCGGGGTTCCGCCCTTGGTTTTTCCTGCCGCCAGGGCCCGGGGGCACCCGCCCCGTTCCGTTTGTCCCGAACACCGTTTTGCCGGGCGATCCGATCGCTCGTGCGGTGCGGGGTATCGGATTCGAAATTTCGATCGACCGCTGAGCTCTGCTCCCCCCGGTGAATTTAACCTCCGCCGATCGGGCGAGCGAAAACGGAGAGGATGATCGCCGTCGCCGAGTTTTCTTCTCGCTCCGCCGGGTACGACGATCCATTCGACTCGCGCTTTCGTCTCCTCTGCGGGAATACATGTTTTTTTTAACCATCCGAAACTCTGCGAGTGCTGCTTCGAGTACATTTTTCCTACCTCCGGCTCTCTTAACGGACCGGGGCCTGATCCTCTAAGCGTATCGTTGGTGCGAGAGGCGTATCTCGCTCCGAGAGACCGTATCCGACGGTGCGAAATAAGTATTAACGATCGAATGTTTTTAGGAAGGGCCGTACAAATAACGAAGTAACAATCTGTGTACCGCCAAAATTAGTGAGTGTCACTACGACACGAGCAAAATTCATTGTTTCAATATTACAACATAAAAGTCCATTTCGACACGGCAATGAACGCTTAGGGGATCAGGCCCCAGCGCCGAGAATGCCGAGATAGTACCTTGTTGTCAGCCGAAATTTGAAACAGTACCTTTTGTTCCTCCCAGGCGACGATACGCACTTATCGACTTATTGGACCATCCCAATCTGCCCTTGACATGTAATTATTGAAATACTACCTTCCAATCCAATTTTCTGTTTACTTTGAGACACAATAATTATATTCGTGTCCGCAGTATTACGGTGGTTAAACACACTGTTTATAAATACGGGAGTATTTCAACTGGCTTATTCAACATTGCAGTCACGTAATTAAAATTGCCATTTTCGCATCCCTGATCGTATTATAGCAATCGAAGGCCGTTAAGTTATCCATCAATGTACATTATTTTAATCCAACTCTCGAATTAGTAATTTACGTATAGGCTAAATGATGAAGTGATTTCTGTGTAAATAATGATGATGATGATGATGATGATGATGATGATGATGATGATGATGTTTTGAAGACACGCAAAGATACGATTCACGAGGAAATCATCGACCAACGAGACGAGAAAATGCACTTGCCGAGTTGTTTTTTATCCAGCGTGTATACCGAATTCGGAAAAAAGAAAAATCGAGCGTTGAACAAGGTCGCGTCCCATGAAAGGAGGAGGCAGCAAAGCCGTGAGACCATTTTTCCTGGTACTTTCTCCGGGCAAATAATAGCAGGGCTGTTCGCCGTCCCCCGATGAAGACGTTGGCTTTCGTGTTTGGAGGAGAGAGGGATCGTCGAAAGAAACTTTTCCGACTCCCGATGTCTGGGAACGATAGCGTCGCAGGTCGCAGAGTCACACGATGGTATATTAACTGTTGCAAAAAAATGCGCACGGTGGGGGATGGAAAAAAAGTGTTTCTCCGAACGGAAAAACTCTCGCTCCCTTGGCCCTCCGAGCTCCCATTAAAAATACACCTACGCACTTTTCGTGATAAACGGAGGGACGCGAGGTACAGTCGATGCCTCAAAAGTTGAAAAACTTGTGCTTCGACCGACGTAAACGTCCCCTTTAACGCAGAGGGAGAGGCAAAAAGAATGAAAAAAAATCACGAGCGTGACACCGCGAAAACGTCCTCGATCTTGCGACCGAGCAGCCCCGCGGCGCGACTTCCGCCGCGACTCGGCAGCGAGCAATTGTTTTGCCGATTCGTCGGGGAAAACGAAATTTGCCTCTCGTCGAAAAAAAAAAAAAAGCTCGAGCGCGGGGTGGATCATTTTCCACGGTCCGCGCGTACAGTGACACACACGCATCGGGCAGACCCGCGCGGTGGAAATAAAGTTCTCCGCCCGAGCAGCGGCGAGCGTCCGCTAAAATTAATACGCGTAATTCTCGGGGCGAGCGTACCCCGTGCGTATCCCGTAATTGTATTTCGAAGCCGCGGTGGGATGTACGCGCGCCAGCGGCGCCGCTGCTCGTGGCTCTAATGAGAAAAGGATCGCGCGCGGGTGGGGCGGGGGAGGGGACCTTTTTTTCCATTCAATTGCACGATTCAAAACGCGCCTTCATTACGATTTTTCCCGTACAGTTTTCGATTAAAGTACCAGCTGTCGAGTGATTCTCCGCGCACGATTTAAAATGTGGACAAGTTTTAACGTCAAAATAGTGTAAAATGTCATCCAACTGCAGAAACTTGTTGTCATTATCTTTGAGTTGCACAATGTTTGTGCAAGAAATATCGTTGAAACGGAACTAAACACAAAATTGATTTGCTTTGAACATATTTTATGTGTAATTAGTGCACGGAATTCGTGTATTAATAAATTGAAATACGGAGAACCCATAATTTTAAACCGTGCATACTCTTGATTCGGAATGAAGCTTGAAGCAGATGATGCGTGCTGAAAGTATTGGCAGGCGTACAATTTGTGAATATCGCTGGAAATAAGTGAACGGTGGTGACGGTGTTTAACGAGGCACGTGCCATTTGGGACGCAGCGAGGCGTATACATTGTACCCTCATTTCGCTGGTTTCTCTCCCTCTCTCTCTCTCTCTCTCTCTCTATTCATTTTACGCCACGCAGACTGTTCCCCGTCACATTGTCAGAGGTAGAATAACGCACAGACGGCAGCTTCCAATAACGTTGCCCTCACAAATTCAATTTTTATCTGTTCATGAAAAATACGTGATTTCGGCTCTAATTAGCTACAAGGATATATCGATGATTCAAAAGATATATAGGCCGCTCGTTCTACTGTTTATGCCAATCAGATTGTCCTGGACTGCTGTGTTTTTTTAAAATAGTAAGTACGCTGTTCAAAATCTGTTCAATTATACACAGACAACACTCGTTTCGTAAAAATACACAAATTTTGTGTTATCCAGCCCATTGTAAAGATACCTTGTGTACCGAGTACGACTATTTTACGAACAAAAGTACACAAATGTCGCGTGATTTTTGCAAACAATGCGTGTAAAATAGCATATTGCACAAAATTGTTGACCGCGTTAGAACTGCGTGCAAATAAAAAAATACCACTAGTTCGGGTGATCATCAAGTACACGCATAGATAAGTACGTGTACGACGGGGTCCAAGGTAATTCGAGTCACGAAATCCTCAAACCTTTTTCCCCAGGGGGTAAAATGAACACGATCGCGTAGTAGCGTGTTCGGTCGGCCGCAAACAGCATTCGGTTGGCTGTATATTTCACGCGACCGCATACCCGGGGCTCACGCACCACGTTCGAACGCAATATGTTTCATCATCATCATCATCATCACGAGAGGGAGGGGGGGGGGGCGGGGGGTGCGTAAAAAACAGCAGAAGGATCGATGTACGTTCCCCCGAGTCTATTAGCTTCCGGAGAGGCTCACCTGTTGCCCGTCCGTAGGCTGTCTCGTCGTCGTCGCCTCCTCCTCCGCACTATCTCTTCGCCCTCCCTCTTCCCATCATCGAGGCCGCTCGTTCCTTACAGTCTTCCAGCTTTCCTCTATTGTACCTCGTCGCGCGGATCTTCGCAACCGAGTATTACGATGACACCGTGGGACAACGCATGCAAGTTTCGGGTGCAGCAAGTTTCCTTTTGTTTGTCCACTTCCACGTTTTATGCGTGTATACTGTATTTAACAACGTTGCGTCCTTGATTGATAAAACACTTTGCAGTGCAAACAGTGCTGAGCGCGTTGCGGCGCGCGGTGTCGTCACGTGGACGTCGGCCCTTACCACGCGGCTGTATTATTATTATGATTACTATGATCAGTGATCGTTACGGCAAATAGTCCCGATGGTCCGTGGATACGATGATGGGCAACGTCGTATCCGTCCTTCCCCGCGGGAGAGCGTGCGTCGGGTAGGAGGCGCGACGCGAACTGAAGCGCGCCAGCCAGGATTGCGCCCGGTAAACAGGAGCCGAGGAAGAGAGAAACGCCATCCCACCCCCACTCCCGGAGCTCGAACCGGCGACGTCGCCGCGCCTGCACAGAGAGAGAGAGAGAGAGGGAGAGAGCCAAGGCTGCGCACTGTGTCTATACCTGTGCGAGGTATACACCAGACGGGATGAGGGTACCCCCGTCTCGTCGCCCATCAATTCTGCTTCCATACAGCCATACCTGATGCGCGTCTTTCTCCCTCCCTGTACGTGTATACGTATCATACACCCATAACCGCTCACACCCAAGAGGTTCAGGTGTACCTATACCGACCCTTGCAGCGCTACCTGCTGGCTCGAGCACCCGAACGATACGCATGCGCCGATTTTGGCCAGGGTGCGCGACCGTGCGTAGGCCTCCCACGCCACGGGGACGAGAGCCGGATCGTGCCAAAGCTGCCAGCCATGTCTGACCGTAGGACGGGCCGTACTACTGAGGCGGCGGAAGGCAGGACGAAAATAGCGCCGAGCGCGCGCGTGCAGCGTGGGTAGATGTATATATATATATATTACATGTACACGCACACGAGTGTCCCGAGGTGGGTATGATGTACATTACCATGGCTTCCGGACAGCAGTAGCCCGGGGGGGGGGTATCTGTCGCGTGCGCGTCGACCGGCAGCCTAATGTGCGCCCACGAGTGTGGCGGTTGGTACGGTATGGGGGTGTGTGTGTGCGTACGTGTTCATCGTTGACTAATTCCCCCCCCAATATCCATCGATGTCCATCGTTGGACGTACCAAAGAGATCCTTCCGTTGGAGGCCTGCTCGGGCTATTTTCGCCTCCTCCTTGCCCTATCGTCCCTGGTTTCTCGTTGCAGGGGCGTGGGTGCCAGACCGTCCGGGACACTGCTGCTGCATCAGCGCCAAGAGTGGGCGGATGCGAATACAGCTCCTGCTGCTGTGGAGATTACTTTTGGAACGGCCGAGAGTATGACGATGCATGCGTATATTATATAGAATGTATGCTCGAGCGTAGCTGCTACTTGTTGAATATATGGATCTCGCGCGACACCGGAGACGCGGGGGGGGTCTCGATCTTTTCTGTTCGCAGGCTTCACTTCGACCGCTGTATTGTCATATATGCGTCCGACCGATGCAAATCTGAAATTCAATTCAGTTACGGATATTAAACTCCGCGCGAATTTCATTACTCTTTCATTCAAACTGTGGAATGTCTTTGTTTAATTACTCTGTCGCGATTCTAATACGTTTTAAACGCCAAAAACCAAAGAATGTAACATAATGATGAATAAAAGATGATCTATGAACAAGCTCTCGTTAGGTAAAGTACCAAGTAAACAACCATTTTTCTCGGAGATACAATTTCTAGTAGTTTCGAGTAAGAGCTGGAAGCATCCTGATTTTGAATATTTATGAAACTGGATTCTACAGCTCATTTTGAAGAACCTACTTATTCGTTAATATTATTCAATTGATATTACGAGATTGTATGTAGAACAATTATAGAAAAAAAGAAATTTAGCCAACGCTAAAGGATTCTCTAAAGGAAATAGTATAGTCGCTACAAAAACTCGCACGCAATCGTCGAAACTGTGACTTCATCACATGAACAAGAGTAATGAGAATCTCAACTGGAGTGTGCAGTTAGGCTCTTCTTTCCCCTTTTGAAAGGGGGAATTTCCCAAACTTTAATTGCATCTTCTAAAGTTTTGCGAGGCTCAAGCTCGCACTTCAGTACTTGAAGCAAAAATAGGTTGATTTCCTTCTGACCCATCAAACTTGTAAGTATACATAGGTATTTTATACTTTTTTATCGAGTTCACGCAATGCCCCAGTAGCAATTATTACGAATCTACAAACCATTTTGAACGATTTTACTGACACTATTTTTTTTACTTCAATTTAGTAATTGCATTACAAAAAGTTAGAGAAGTTGTTACACACATAAAAGTAACAAATGATACAATATGTAGAGGTATATGCAATTGTTGAATTATACCAAACACGAGTAGATAGGAAAGACATTTATAAACTAGAAAAAGAATTTTAATTTAAAGAAGAGTAGTGAAAAATAAAAGTATAAGGAAGCTTCGGGCCCAAAAGTTGAGAGTGGTTTTATTCCTGAAACAATTTAATGAAGAATTCTTTGGAAAATAGCAACAACTGTTTTGCAAGCTTACCCAATAATAATCACAGTATGAGTCAAACTTTTATCGCTTGCCTTCGCATGTATTTTTATCATGAACGTTTATTGGACTTTAGAGTTGCTGTGCATTTGACTGAAAACTTGATGAAAACGCGAGCGGCCGCGTCACCGTTTGTCCACTGCGTGCGACAGTTGTATGCATTTCTCACAAAACCTCGCGAGGCAACTGAAAATCATTAAAATACTACGTGTGACTTCAGTCCAGTAAATATGTGTCCTTTGATAAAACATAGAAAGCGAATATACTGCAGCTCCATGACCTTTTTACTAATGGACTTTTTGCCATTATCCTCCATCGTCAATTTCATTTGGATTTGTCTGCTGATCCCAGGGATCAACAAGGTCACTTTTAGAGTGAAAATTCAGTTGAGTTACCAATCATTTTCTAGGATTCAAATAATTATTTTCAAATATTACGATTTTTTCAAAATTACTCATTGAGGCGAGCGCGAGACTCGTTGGATATTGCATTCCGAGAGAGACTAGAGAGCAAAGCGCATGAGTACAGGTTTAGGAATTCTCGCTCTCTGTGCGTGATGAGATTTTAAAATGAATTTCGCTCGGCCGATCGAGGGCTGCTGCTTCGTCTTGGATATTCTCTTCGGCTCTCCATTTTGATGGCTATGTGAACATGGAGATATAAAATGTTACTCTTTTGATGTCGTTAGATGACTCTTATATTTTCCCTAGACATTTTGGAAGTGCACGTGAGCATTAGGGTACGCGTTTAAATGTGAAAGTCAGATCGAGGTCAGAGGGGTAAATGGAGCAAAAGTTGATTTGAAGCTTTCGATAATATTGATGAATCATCTTGAATGCCAATGAATGCAAGAGCTACTTACCACTTGGCTCTTATAAACTTATCCGGTCGAACGAGCGTAGTTTCCACTTCACTTACTGATTGGACAGATATGCCTATAGCTTTCGTTGTGTATGAAAATCTTTGGAATCATTAAAAATATCAGCGTCGAACCGAAGTTACTTTTATTTGAATCAAAAGTAACATTTGATGAAACTATAATGTCTGACCAATCTCTGGTTCATCTAATTATTCTATCTTTTGTTAAATATGGAAATTGTTGCAAATAATAATCAATATTAAAAATTGTTGGTGGTTAAAGAATGTATGTTTGATTCCTATAGATATCCTCATTAAGTAGTAGAATTCAGTGGAAAGTCCGCTGGTTTCACTTTTAAACAGTGCATACTTTGAGTTTTTATATATATATATATATATTTACGAAGGTCTTTTTATTAAAACTTGAATGTAATGAAAAAAAAAACGTTGAGTGCCCAATAGCAAGTCTGACTAAACTCTCATTCATCTACTGATTTTTACTTTTGTTTTACACGAGAATCGTTGCAAATCTCCGAGTTATCAAGTTCAAAATTGTGGGAGGTTCAAACATAAGCTTTTTGTTAGTGCAAATAATATGTCTGATAAAACGCTGGTTCGTCCACTGATATTATCTTCGTAAAAATTATTGCAAACAATCGATGTAAATATTCAGAAAAGTATGAATTTCAAAAATAAATTCTGAAACTCATATTAGGTAAGTATAGAATGTCTGACTAAATTGTTGTTTATCTACTGATTTTGGCTCTAGCCAAATTGGAACTTCGGTACCCAATCCCCATTTAAAATACGTGTATTCGCCCGACACTAGCGCCAAACACTGGATTTAGCGCTAGTGTCGGGCAAATATACGTATTTTAAATGGGGATTGGGTATCGAAGTTCCAATTTTCGCCGCGTTGTGCACAGAGCGAATATCATAATTTCGTTTAGGAGATTTAGAATTAAGAGCACAAACCGGATTCACTCATAGTTACGAAGTAAGACATAAATGCACTTTATTTCTTTAGCCTATCAGGGCAATTGATGATAAAGGCACAGGGTTCTTATGTCAGCTATCCCTCCTTCTCTCTCTCTCTCTCTAACTCTCTCTCTCTCTCTCTCTCTATCTCTTTCTTTCTTCGTCTTATTGCTTGCACTTTTCGACAGCTGTATCCTTGGACCACACTATTCTAATACATATGAGAATATATTAATATAGAGTGACATAAAGTTGGATTATTGATAAGAATTTTTTTTGTTCGTATGTCTGACCAAACTCTTGTTTTTCTACTGATTTCCGTTTCTGTTTTCCATAGGAAGCGTTACGAATCTCATAAATATTAGGGGGTTCAAACATTAATTTTGAAGCTCTTATATGGTGAAAAGGCATGGCTGACCAAACGCTGGTTCATCTACTGACTATAGATTCTGTTTTATTTTGAAATCGTTGACAACATTCCTGATATCAACATCTCGGGAATTTAAAAATGAATTCTGAAATCTTACATTCGGTAAAAATATCATGTTGAACAAAACACTGGTGTATCTACTGATTATTGTTTTTGCTTCGCATAAAAGGAGTCCAACATCATGTCAGACCAGTCTCTGATTTACCTACTGATTTTATCTTCTGTTTTACATAAAAATTGAGCTTTTTATTTTCATGTATGCACAACGGCCTGCGTATAAAAAATCGAATATAATATAGTTGAATTTAAAATTAAAATTTTTTATGTCACACGAGATGTCTGACCAAACTTTAACTAATCTACTGATTTTAAATTCAACACTGAAACTCTTGTAAATCTTAGAGCTATAAATATAATTGTAGGAGGTCTAAACATTAATTTTGAAGCCCGTATTTGGTTGATATAGTATGTCTTATCGACTGATTTGGGCTTTAACTATGCAGACAAGTCGTTTTATTTCAGAGATATCGGTATTATAGATTCTTTGAGAAATACACAAAGAACTGTAGTTAAAGTCATAAAAAAAGAGATCCGTGACAAAATATTTTTTTATCGTACCTAACCTTCACGATAATGGACGAAAAATAAACAGGATTTTTGGGCCGATATATATATATATATTTTTTTTTTTTATTGTTCATCATCGCCCTAAGGCTCAGACATGGCGTTTTTAACACAAGCATAGTATTTTTAAGCCATTGGGAAAGGAAGAAGAATGGGAAAGGGTAGGGGGTACCTTACAACTAGACGGTGTATTGCCTGAGTCCTGACCAGGTGTCTACGAATAAACATCAGGAATAACGCCTGCACACCTCCCGCTCACGTTGTCCGTAACGTAAGAGAAACAGTTAATCGATCCCCGAAGAAAATAAGCGGAAGCGAACCTCTGGGCAAACGACGAGACTTGAACCTAACCAAGTCCCACCCTGCCCCTACACTGCTTGACTTCGGTGATCGACGAAACTGCAACTCTACCGCTGCGCCACCG
>JAPYYV010014518.1:0-15891 GCA_030522625.1 Copidosoma aretas
GAGTCTCGTATATTATTTTTCTTGCCGAGGGCGCAAAGTGCAATTTTGCGCCCGTGGGCCCAAAGTGCGGCCTGAGGGCGAAAAGGCTCTGCTGCACTTCGGGCCCATGGTAAGAAAATACGAGTACCGCGCCCGAAGGGCGCGGTCGTTGTATATTTATGCCCGAGGTGAGGACAACATTTTTTGTACCGAGGGCAGAAAGTGCAAATTTCTGCCCGTGGGCGCATTTTCCAGCACACTAATCACTTTCGGCCCTAGGGCAGAAAGTGATTAGGAGGGCCGAAAATGCGTCCCGAGGGCAGAAAGGCTCTGCCGCACTTTCTGCCCTAGGTAAGAAACTTTCTGCCCTAGGTAAGAAAAGATCAGTTCTCTAGTTTTTTCAATTTTTTCTAAAAATCTAATTGGTACTAAGGTGGCCTAAAAATGCAGAAAGTACAATAATATATTATTTTTTTTGCAAAATAATCATCAGCTAGCAAGATTAAGATTTTATAAACAGAGTTGATATAGTATACTTTTAAAATAATTTCCATATCAATCAGTAGCATATTTTGAAAATGTTAACGGAAATGGTGTATCACAAATAATAAGAGGAAAAAAACATTTGCCACTGTTGTTTAAAATATGTGCATCCAAGCGTGTGTTGAAGAGTAACACTGTATATAATGTCAAAAGAGAGGATTCAAGAAGAATAGAGAGAGATGGAGATGGATGAGGGTTAGAGACGGATACGTAGAATCAGAGTGAAAGAATTTTAGAGATGATCACGTGTAAACGGATGATAAACAAGCATTAACAAATACTCAAAAACAATACGAAGATTAAGAAGTACCAAGTCAGAAATAAACATGTGTAACATGAAAGGCATAGTATAGTCACTAATCGAATTGAAGACTGAGACAACAAGCAAATACATTTCTGTATTCGAGTGGGTAAATGATAATAATGATATTATAAGTAATAATTAGGATCTGAATCACACAGATACAAAGTCAAAGTCATAATAGCATATAACAAGTTTTTAACTTAATAATAAGACTTAACAGATTTGCAGAGGTTAAAAAGTTAGAGATGTCTAAATATGCGAATCAACTAAAACTTTGAGGCAGCGATACTAAGAGGTGTATTCTGAATCAAGTAGGAAAATACACAAACTATGTATTCCGGTAACAGACAATTATGAACAGAAAATAAAGATGAAGTGTTAAAAATTAAGAAATAAATATTGTAAAAAAGAGAAGTAAAAACTTGATACCCAAATAAGCAGACGTTAGCCGACGTTAGCATGTAAACAGGACTGTCTCGAGAAAATTTAGTGTCCCAGGCAAACGACTTAAATGCCGCCCCCAGAAAAATGGTGTGACAAAATAAATACCAACATGAAATAACATTGTAATCATCAAAATTAATTATTGAAATGAAAAAGATGGACACAATACATTTAGTTGAAGAGATTTATGAAACCCATCGTCTCACGAATGGTGCATATAATATATGTATAGATGAGAGATTTGATACTAATAATAATACTAATTATTATTATTATTATAACATTCATTTCATCATTATTTCACTGTGTGCGTTTAAAAATATATTCGGAACACTCTCTTTCTAAAGACTTGTCGACCGCGTCGTGTGTTTCCAGTGTTTCCACTATATTTGTCATTATTGTAGACGTCATGGACGAAATAAAAATAATGTTGGTACAACACGTTAGTATACAGTAACTTAATGTTCTATTCCCGTGCTTTTATTTTATTAAATGTATAAACAATTTCCTAAAAATAAATGGTCTTAGCTATTCCTTGTTTATTTGATATATTGTTGACAAACCTTCAAGTTTTTCTTGACTCATTATTTAATTTAGAAAAACTGCGTTCACCACTGGCCACGTATAGCTATATAGCTTTAGCTCTAGAGGAAGTGTCGGCAATAAACTTATAACAGTTATAAAATTAGGTACGCTATCTACTTACTGATTCACTTCTACAACTATGATTAATAACTCGTGACATACCTTTACTATCAGGCCGGCTCTGAGTTCGGCAGTTCATTAAGCTCTATAAACACGAACACGAACCCTTCTGTCAGTCCGAAATTTCTCTCCGTGCAGAAGCTTTTGAAGGTAACATCTTACATATTTAACCACATGTTTAACGTTATTGTTTCCCAAAATATATGTATATCAAAATAGTTCCATCTTTTAGTTGAATAATATACAATCATTATCATTTTAATGTGCAATACCGTCACCTATTTTTTTAAGGTATATCCTGTACATCGTCGATTTTTGCAACTTTTTTCCTAAAGTATCCATCAGCATATCGATCGAATAAAAAAACAACACTTTTTGTATCCAAAATTTTGTATTTAATACCTGATTTTGATAAACGAAGACTATATTTTTTTTATACCTAAATACCTACAAATTCACCGTCTTTGATTTTCTAAAGAAAGTCTTATTCACCGTTAAAAATTCATTTGTTTAAAACTTTTTTTATTTTTTTTATTTTCATTAACATATGCATTTTAAACAATAAAGATGAATTTTTTTTAAGCAAATCAAAAATGCTGAACTCGCAGGTATTTAATGATCGAAAAAGCTAGCCCTTGTTCATTTAGATCAAATCGTAATTAAAAATTTTTCGATACAAAAGTGTTGTTTTTTTATTCACACCGTATATCAATGGATAAATTTAATAACATTTTGAAAAATCTACACTGTACCTTAAAATATATATTAGAGTACTCGTTATTTACCGATTTTGATTTTTCAATCATATAAGTACCAATTTCAATATCTTTGTTACACCCCAAAATGATGATCAATACCATCAAAATCCAAATATTTTCGAGTTAACACGTGCCACCAGACACAAGATGATTTCCCATTTAAATAGCATGGGATTTGAATTTTTCAACTTTGATTAATTTTTTTGAAAGCTTTAGAAAACGTTACTTGGTTTGTAAAAGCATCAAACTTTGTTTTATATTGCTTAAACATGTTTGTTTGTTGAGGGTCATGGGAAGGCGGTGTAGCGGCTCTCTACACGCTGTGATGAAACATACCTGGGATGTTGTTTGTCGTGATGGTCTGTGGAGGCGCAAAATGATTTCCAATAACGGAAAAAACAATGGGGAACAACGGGAGGGGTGGGTAAATTTATTTTGAAATATAAAAGAAAATAACGTAGAAATAATCGTATTTTGTTAGGGGGGCAAGGAGGATAACCACCAGTAAAATCCTTATAACTATACAAAATAGAAAGATATATATTGTGCATGTACCATGTCAAACGGGCTAGCCAAATATCTCAAAAATGGCCATTTTTATTTCAACCAAATTTGGTACAGATTATCTTTGAGATATGTTCATGACATCTCGAAATTTTTTGTTTTATTCAAAATATCGGACAGAAACGTCTCAAAAAACAGAGATTAATACATGTGCGTATATCATGTCATATAAACACAAAACGAAATTTAAATTCTACATAGTTTTATGATAATATTAACGATAAAAACGCACAACGCGACCAGAACTTTATACTTACTAATAAAATGAATAATTTTAACAAAATATAATATTTATATATTTGAACACTATACGTATATATGATTTACTTGTATACTATTATATATTTATCATATTTAATAATATATATATTTTATTATTTATATGTATAAAATATATATATTTGCCTCCGCGGCGGTGTGGGCAAATAGAAAAACAAGATTATATGAAATTAAGAAAGTATTTGGGGAACCTTACGGGGAAGCATCAAAAAACGTTTGGATGGATGGTGGAAGGCTGGTGAGGGGTTTGTGCGGATAATTCAACACACAAATAACGATATAATAAAGAGGGATACATGTCCGTATCACACATTAAAATGCATTAAAATGTCGATGATTACATGTAATTTAACTAAGATATACTACTTCTCAAATCACCCTTAAAATTTTGAAAACAATTACCTTAAAGCATTTTTCACTAGTACACCTTCTGCAATACATAGCGTGTATATTAATTTTAAAAAGCTATTAATATGTTGTCAACGTGTAATATTTCCTTTTCAACAGATTATCAACGTTTTAAACAAATCGTTTTCGTCCCCGAATCCCAACGGTGGATAAGCCTTTCTGTTCTACTACGTAGTCACGAAAATTCAGCAACGCAGCCAATTATTCAGCTCGCATATTTTACCAGTGCATCATCCAGTTTCACATCAAGTATTTCCAAGGCAGTGAGTGATCTTACAAGTCACATGAGCACCGCACATACATGTCGCTGCTCTGTGTGTTTAGAGATTTTTACTGGTTGTAGTTATCTTACAAGTCACATAATCTTTCACCACAGCAACTATTGCATCAAGTGCTCACAAACTTTAACTAACAACAATGATTTTTATAGCCATGTGGCCAACCAGCAGAACAACCGCTGTTTTTATTGTCGTGAAACTTTTTGCTCGCCCGAAGCTCTGATAATTCACAGAAGTACCCACTTTCGTTGCAATGTATGCCAATATCTTTTCCCCGAATCTATTAGTCTTGCGAGGCATATGCGCGATGCTCATGATGATCAATAATGTGAGATTTTTGCCACGGCTGTTTTTAAAAGCATCGATGGACTTTTTATAGACTTTCATACAATATCTACCAAGGAAGACTTTACTCTGTGCATCGTTCCAATACTGCTCATTTAAATAATATTTCAAAAATCTAAGTACCTTTTAAGACGACCAATTGGAAAACATTGGTGAATGTTGCAGCACAGTGCTGATCTGAAACTCCACGAGTGTGTCACATAGTATGTGGTGCTAATCTAACGTATACAGTATGTAGTGCTAAAGAAAATAGTCTGAGGATGCCATTATCATTATAAAGGATGCTCTTTAGTAAAATAAAAGTTATTGACAAAAAACGCAAACAGAACATTCAACTAACTATGCACTAGGCTATACTCAATATATAAAGATATGCCAAATCCGTCTGTTGGCGTACCCGTTACAGCTTATCAATTCGCCACTTGATGTTTTTAGGGGGTACAGTCTAATATCACATAAATAGATAGAACGGGTGTAAAAAACCACTTTAACCTTTAGAATCATATTATTATTATTTCAGTAAACTCTCACAATATTATAATTTTTGGGCAATATATTAAAAACTGTTTTTCCGAGTAGCAGCGTTTTTAAGCGAAAACAAAAAATAAAATTAACAAAAAGAAATATTAATACGTGGTGTATTTATAATATCAACAGGCGGTATTGGGTAGGTCAAGAATCGGCTTTTTATAATTTTGTTAAGGACCACAAATGGCACTACTCTTTGTCCAGAGACAAAGAATGGTGCTACTATTTTTTATGATCCGTCAATGGTGTTTCCTGAATTTCGAATGTCGAGGGTCTTCATCAGGCTTCGTATAAATGTTACTATTATTCTTCTGAGTGCTTGATGTATATAAATTATTCATCTACATTAAACCATTCGGGCTTTAAACGTTTGAGTAAAATAGTATCTATGTTTCAACAGCCGATGATTACACTTTAATTATACATGTGTGAAATAGTAATTTGAGATGCCGACATTTCTTCGAGGTGACATTTAGTCAACACACTTTATCTAATACGCGTTAGGCTTATCTGCAATGTAGAAAGTATTATGATTCAGTCAGCGTCTTACTATTTGGAGTCTTATCTTCATAAGTCAAAGAGTTATAAATTCTCGATAAAATAATGAAATATGACTTTGCTCAAACAAAACAACTAGAAACTTTTAAGAGGCCTTATTCGTTTTTTCACACTCACGAGTGAACCCTCATGAAATTTATGTAATACATAAACTTTGCCATCCAAACACCAACAAATGTGTACTTGTTATACTTATTTGTTTTGCTTATCTGTCCTTAACGAAAACATACCCAGTAAGTAACACTAAAAAATTTCACGTGTCACTCTGTACTTGTAAAATTAGTTGTATGCGATTCTAATGTATTATAATTACAACTGCCCTAGCGATTTCATACTTCATAAACTAGTGGAAAGTCCACAAGAGGTTAAGGACGTTCTCCGGGTCCAGTAGTTTTCGTAATAATTTGCTGAAATTCAAATATGTGTGAAATGTATGTGTTATTTACACGTGTGCAAAATTTCAACAGGTATTTCCATACTAAATTGTGAACCATTCAGTTTTACAGATTGTCGATTTAACAGTGCAGTGTATCTATAGCTATAACCTGGGCGAAAAAAACGCACACTTTCGAACCTAACTTGATAAATTTTCGTAGTGTTTTCCCCAAAAAATTGAACGTGATGAACAAATTCCTAAGGAAAAAAATGAGCAAAAGTATTGTAGGTCTTTCCATATTACTTATTAAGTAACAATAAGTTAAATAACACCTCATCTGGCTTCCACCGAGACAGAAGCTGACGCCCCAAGCAACTTCGCAGCATTGCAACATCCTTTTGCTTACTTAGCACAGAACAGTTAGACGACGGTCACGAAAAAAAGCCCAACTCATGTTTGCCCAAGTAAACTAGCATTTATAAGTGAATAAATAAATAAAAAGAGATTCTCAACTTACATCAACTTTTATTGAGAACCACTGGACCCGGAGAACATCCTTAACTCACAATGATTATAAGCACGTGTTTTTCTTTGTCGCAGTTTTCATGCTCAACGTCTTAGCTTTGATTTTCCCTCTTCTTAATTTTTTGTATAGTATTTCTGTAAATCCATTGCTGTTTTTATGTTGAATTACACAGCATCACATTATTTAATTTTTTTAAGTGATGACCATACAGCATAAGAAAGTAGTAAACAGAACTTGTGCGCATGGTGACTCTATATGACTAAATTTTTTATATATATTTGCAAAAGGTTAAAAAAATCTGGCACTAAATTATTTTCCTATAAAATTTGTAGTAAGATACTCGAATATGTTTACAAATCATCCTATTTTGCATAGGGGATATCAATTAATAAAAATATGTAGGTTGTAAAATAAGTACATAAAATAT
This sequence comes from Copidosoma aretas, assembly GCA_030522625.1. Classification (NCBI taxonomy): domain Eukaryota; kingdom Metazoa; phylum Arthropoda; class Insecta; order Hymenoptera; family Encyrtidae; genus Copidosoma; species Copidosoma aretas. The sequence goes on from JAPYYV010014518.1 coordinate 7,023, forward strand.
ATTGCGTATTCAAAAGTGACCTTAGTATAGAGACGGGCATACAAAAATTTAAATTCAGATATAAACACTTAGGTGGGGTCACAAATACCATAACAATACTCGTGCCAACTTTTGTGATTTTTTTGCAGAGGAGAATAAATCATAAGAAGCTTTTGCATTATCTTTGATAGTAGGGACTATACCTATAACCCGTTTCTTAATTCTCCATAACTTTCACTAAAAAATTTTAGATTCTACAATTGATTCTAGATCTATTCCGTGGTGATAAGAATAAAAAAAGTATGCAAAAATCATGAGTAAATTTATTCCCGGTCTGCTGAGTTATCAAAAATTTTACATTAAAAAAAAATTATTCAAATGTTCTTGTATCACAATCACGTGACATTAGTTTGATTAACAAGCTTGGAATTTTTTTTTATCGATCCATTATCAAGGGATTGGTTACAACAATTTATAAACGTTCCATTCAGATTGCTCTAAAAGTTGTGCATTTCATCAAATTGAACCCCGTCGCATGTAAATTCTCTGGTATCAGTCCACTGTCTTGTTTGAATGAGTCTCATATGTTAGAAAAGGCCTTTATTTTTAATAATTAATTAAGTTGCCTGATGAGATTTGACAACAAATAGATTACACAATATGAAATAAGGGTACTTGATATGTTAGAAAAAAATTATTCCATTAAAATTGCAATACAACATCAGTGTACACTGTCAATTTTCCAAAAAGTCATTTAAAAGATGGAGACTTTTTTATTTTTCATTCGATCTTAATTTTTCAAAGATTATTTCATTTTTTGAACCATCACCGACAACTTCACTGATTAGAATTTTCAAAATAATAAGTATGTAAAAAAAATTGTTTAATTGTTTGTTTCCAAACGATTAGAAACTAACAGCAATTAGAGCTAGCTTTTTGTACACTTAAGTTTCGAAAATTTAAATCGTTAATGTTGTGAGCAATCGTTCAAGGAATAAAATAAACTTCGAAAACTCAAAATCGAACAAAAAACATAGAAGTATCTTTGTTTTAAGTGACTTTTTCGAAAATTACCAGTATACACTTGTACAATATTATAATTCTATTGAGATAACTTTGTTAAACACATAAAACATCCTTATTTCGTATTAAATAGTCTGTTTGTTGTCAAATCTCACTAGGTAACTTGATTAATTACTACAAATTGATGCCTTTTTTAACGTATGAGACTCCTTAAACGATGTTATACACTAACTTGTAAAAAGAATAAGAACGGTTTTTTAAAAATTCTCTTAGCATGTCTGAAAAGTTCATTTCAAAGAATCGTTTAAAAAGATGCCGTATTCAGCTTTGATATTGGTCAGTTGCATGGAGAAGTACAAACGAAAGAACCAAAGCGGCATTATGAATAATTTCGAAGGCAAAGACACAAGACATTTATTCGTAAGTCTCACAACTTTCTTATCTACCTTCATAAAATGACTACTGTTAGATCGCATTAGAAGTTTATTTGATTATTCGAGTCAATCACTGAAACATGATTATTTTGGAACAATATAATTCTTACTTATTGGGAGTTTATGTTTTGAAGATATGTCAGGTAATTGTAGATTAATTGATAAATAAATTATCAACCATAGTGTGTGTTAATTGTTTAAGTCAGTACTAAGATGGGTTTCAATTTGTTTGATATTTCGATGCCTGGCCCGAAGACTCGTACAGCTCAGGGTACAGTTCTCTAATCTTGGACGAAGTACAATTCGCTAAGCTTGGATAAAGACTCATATAGTTCGAGGGACTTAGATACAAGTGGATAATGATAGTAAATGGATAAATAAAAAAGTTAATAATAAATCTGAACTACAGTAAACAATAATTATGTCTATTAATGTCAAACCAATTCTTTTTCATACTGATTACAACGATGAAACTAAATAAATAAATAAATGCCTAAACTCAAAACTTTATTTTTCTTACTCCCTTCATTAAAAATTAGGTACGCTTTCAAAGAATATGTGACAACGTAAAATAAATATGGAAATTATAAGATAAAATATACTTAAATTTTTTGAAATGAACCTACCCTTGCCCAATCTACAAAACTTTTTGCGTCTCTTTTTAAGATTTCTTTAAAGAAATACATAATCATTTGTTAATATTCTATGTAATTGAACATAATTATAAGCGATTTTTTATTTCGAAAATTACATGTATAGAACTATCATAAATCTAATTTTTGATAAGAATCCTTCTTTCAACAGAAATATAATAGCTAATACTTTTTATTAAGATTTTGATATACTATATTTTGTCAAAACAATTATATTTCACCTAGATGTTTGCTCTGTTGGTTGTTCCGATTCAAAACTTAAAATCGGAAAGTAAGCCGGTTTTTTTCTGAAAAAACGGTCAGTATTTTTATTTCTAACAAATTGACAACTTTTTCCTAATGTTGGCAGATCGGGTTCGCAAAGCGAAGTGAAGAAAAAATTCGTAAGACAATCACAGTAGCAACGCAGAAACAAACAAAAATCGCAGTAGTCATTTGCCAAAAACAAACATTAAAACAAATTTTGTTGACATGACAAGGGAATCTCACTAACCTCCTCGCATGGGGACCAGTGCAAAGCCCTACGCCCCCCCCCCCCCCCCCCCCCCACCCCCCCCACCCACACCCTGAATTTTCATCTCGAAATCTAACTCCCAGCCAACCGTCTACGAGAGAACCCTTTTGCCCTCTCGTTCCGTAATTCCCCTCTTTTTCGAATTAAGTCCGGTGAGAGGAAAACAGGTGCGCCCGTCTGGCCCTTATTCGACCAGCCGTGATACGGCCTTCCATGGCTACTCTCTTCATGTAAAAGTAGCCTTCGAGATCGAAACTTCTTAAAAAATTAGCAGGCGAACGTACTACAAATATTATACTGCAACAGTTGGGTATCACTTTAATTTCTTGAATAATACGAGTCCTCGTGAAATTATTACTTAACTTTGTAATAACATAATTTCATTCTTAAAAATGCATACAAACTGATCTGATGATCATAAAACTACAATAATATTCATTTAAAAATAAAAATAAACTGATATTTTTTTTAACATGCATATAAAAACGTAGTTTCAATCAAAGGTTGTGAATATAACGTTTCAAAAACTTTGTAACGCAAATTTTTCTCAAATTAGAGATGCAGACATTTTTAACGTTTTAACAACGTTTCTGCAACGTTTTTATAACTATTATGAAAAACGTCATAATATTAGAAAAACAACGTATTCTATACGTTTTTAAAACGTTTTGTACGATTAGCGTATCCTCCACAAGCTACTTTTACTCGATAATGTTTTTATTACTCATCTCGTCTTTGTCGGATTACGAGATGAGAAAAGAATCACCAAGAGTATAGAGTGAACGAGAACAAAAATTACTTTATGACAAAATCACAATAATTCAGGACTTTCTTCTTTGTATGGAGTAAATTTTCACCTCTATTAGCTGATTTAACGGAACGCACTATATCCTAAAAAGACTATCACAATTTTGCACGACACTGCAGCACTCGGCCCGTCCTCACACCCTCAGATATTCATACTTGGAACCCGGTAAGCGAATCCTCCCCCTTTGAAATGGCAAATCTTCTGATAGTCACGATAAATCAGTCATTGTGGACTCCTTGACGCGGAGCGTTACTACTGCATACGGTTTGGCCTCGGGGCTCTCGGCGGAAGAGCGATGATGTTCGACAAGCTGCTCGGATCTGTCTCTGAGCTCCAAAGTCCGGCAAGTTTCTCGAGCCATCAGAGTTATGATAATGGCTGCTTTTGACTGCAAGAAAAGAGCGAGGGCTGCGAGTTTTTTTTAAATCGATGGTATTACCTATGGTTTCTTACAAACACTATTTACCATCGAGCGCTCATACGCTAACATTTTTTTGAGCGTACTATATTCGTCATCGACTAGCATGTCAAGTTTTTGCGAACAAAAATATTTCAATACGAAAATAAATAAATGTAAAATCGCTACTTATACTTTAAAAAATTGATTACCAAAATTTAAAGATTATCAAAAAAGTTTATTTCCATAGATAAATAACATGTATCTAATCATTGCAGTATCACATCTATCATTGTAGTGTGTGATACTGCCACTTATCTCAGGCACATCATAAATTTGCTTCAAATTTGTTCCTAATTTATCCATTGATGTATCGTGCAAACTTTTTGTATCTAAAAGGTTTTAATCAATGGTTTTAATAAATAAAAGACTGTCTTCTTTTCCAACTAAATACTTACAAATTCAACATCTTTGATATGCTAAAAGAACTTTTTTATTGTTGAAAATGCATATTATGTTTTTTAAAATACATGAAAATACGAAAAAAATGCATTTTTCAAAGAAAATGAGACTTTTAAAAAAATCAAGGGTAATAAACGGTGAAAGATACGACAAAAATAATAATATGTATGGTTTAAAATTTCTTATAAAATTGCCATCTTATTCTGTTTTGACAAAAGCAAAACTTTGAGAAACAAATTGTTTTAGCATCGACTACTTATAAGCGTAAGACAGAGAGATCGCGGAGAAGCACTCTGGTATAATTCGTGTGTAGTATCGTGGAGGGGAATACTGCTGCGTCAGAAAAGATTGTCTCTCTGTGAACGACATAATTTAATAACTCAGTCATAATTCATTAACAATTGAAGAATTATAATGCAACGATACAAATTTAATAGACTAACGCAATTATTTTTGTTGTTTTAAACTTACTTGAATGCTTTACCGATGACAAACCAAGAATATTATGGGCAAGCCAATATTCTTGAAAGAGTTGTATTGATATTGTCTTGAAAATTTGATCCACATATTGTATTGAATATTATCTTGAAATTCAAGATAATACAATGTATTAGCAAGATCACTCGTGACTCTTGTAAAGCCCTAATGAAGCCGTTAACTAAGAGTTCTAAATTGTTATGGATCTATTTGTAATTTTCCCTTTTCTCAATACAGACGCTTTTATGCCCCTTGCGATTAATCAAAATGGCTATAGCCTGCCTGTTTTTAGCGCCAAGATACTAGCAAACCATCAAACAGCTCGCCAAACAGTCTGCCTTTTCCCTCTATAATGTTAGTAATACTGCGTGTAAGTATTATTGTGTTAACTTAATCGCAATACAATGTTTGAAATCAATCTGTCAAATAATTCGAAACTATATATTACTATTCACTATTCACAATAAACTCGTGTGAATGACACTACGAAGAATTATAATACACAATCGTTCAATTACGAAATTCGTAATACTACAAATCAAAACTTAGAATCCACGTACAACCAATAAAGACAAAAAACAGAATACCGTTGGAACAAAAAATTTTTCAAGGAAAATACTTACAAATTACTACATTTACCTGTCAACTTCTGTCTATATTAAACTTTCACACGTATGGGTGTATTAGGATTGTTGAGAAATATTAAAAAATACGCACATGCGATGGATCCTAAGGCACAGAATAATGATTTTTACACTAACGTCATCTGATAAATTTCTGACAATACATTTTTCGTATATATGGGTCATTCTCCCAAAAACGTGTTTTTCTGGTGATGATACAACAAAAATCAGATCATAAAAGTGTATTGTTTTAGTTTTACACGAAAAAAAGGGGTTAAATAAGCGTTACGGGCTCGTGTCCCACTCCCAAATTTTCATTTTTGACGACGCCTGGAGGCTACATACGGCTTTTTTATTTTTCCCGCGGCACAGAATTTCAAAGGTATTGACGTAAGCAACATTTTCATGCACTTTTCAGAGCCAAAAAAGATTGTATATAAGATTGGGATTTTGGTAAAGTTGCGGGACCGAAATCTGACAAATTTTAGATGTGCACGGAAAATGCTCTTGCACGTTGATATCGTTGAACTTAAGCGCTCCAATTTGAACGTTTTGTCTCCCCAAAATAAAATGTCAATGCCCGTAGCGGTGCAACATGTAGTACATCTTCGCGTAGGGTTGTCGGATCGACTCGAATAGGGTAGCATACGATAGTAGGTAAAAAGTTATTAACGTAAGTGCAAAGGCGAAGTGTAATTCTCATTCAGAGCGCCGCGATCACGATTTTACGACTATTTACTGAGATCCCGTAACGCTCATTTTTCGCTGATATCCCGTAACGCTATCCTGTAACGATACAAAACGCATCGTATCTTCGCGTAGGGTTGTCGGATCGACTCGACTGATGTATCATATAATAGTGGGTAACAAGTTCTTCATGCAAGTGCAAGGGCCAGGTGTAATTCTCATTCGATGTAATCTGTAATCTCGATTCAAAGACGATTTAATGACAGCCCGTAACGCTTATTTTTTTCGCACAAATCGCATTTTATCTTTGCATAGTGTTTGATTATCGGCTCAAATAGTGCTGTTGACGAATGTCGATTGTAAGTACGTCGCGTAGGTGCAATAATGAAGTAGTATTTTCATTATACACGCTAAAATAACAATCTTAAGGCCATTTTAAGGGCAAATTCATAATTTTATGAGAACCCGTCACGGGATGTATTACTGATGCAAAATTTTTCTCGTGCAGATCCAGCAGGGCCCAAAAGATTTTGACTTATTTGGGTCATGGACAATACGAAAAAAATATTATAACTATTAAAAACCTCTTTAAAGTGTGTGTCCATTTCGGCCTTCAAAATAAACCGTTTTTGATAGAATGATCCATATATTTGTGTGCCTATTCGAAATCATGTGTTATTTCAACACGCATATCACATACCCATTATGATATCATTAACAATGTCTCTATCATTTTCAAAAGTATGCGTTACCAATGTAGAAACAGTATTTTTAGTAAATGCATCGGCATTTAGGCCACTCGGCTGCAAAGAAAGCGGTTCTTTATTTTTTCAGAGTATTTTTTGAAGTTTTTTGTAGCAATATCTAGTTAACAGTGAATATAGGCACACAGTATTTATGTGGAGGCGCTATTTATTTGACTTAGTATCATAAGTAGTAGTGAATTTTCAAACAACATAGCGTGATTAAATCTAACAAATTAAGATTTAGAGACAAGAAGGTAAGTTGATTTATAAATTTTCAAAATGCTGCCATATGATTGACATGATGTTTCTCTATCATTCTATTTTTCAAAATATACTATTTGATACTTCAAAAAATAAAATCACACTCTCCTTTTGAAAACTTAGTTGCATTAACAGAGTAACAATACTTAGTGATTCGAAAAGTGGCACTATTATGATATATTTTGTTACAATACTAATAAATGCCCCTTACGAGAACTAGTTTCGTGTATCTTCTTACCAAAACCAACTTTAATGTATTTTAATGTCGAACATTGAAAGATTGAAGATTTTTATTTGTACTCAGTAGTGGTTTTTTCATTAAAAATGGCACCTTGTACCAAATTTCACTATGTAAGCATTAGGTTAGTAAAAGAAGATGAGTTAGCAATATTTTGTCCACATTCCGCGAAGAAGTTTCAAAAGTTTTGCCAAAGTTTGGTCAAATTTGGCCAACGGCACTCTGACAAACTTGTGATTGAATAACTTTTTATATAAAGTTATTAAAAGTTTTTTCCTGTAAAGTAAAGGTAGAGAACGTACTTAAAAACACTTGAAATTATTTACCTGCCTGTTACTTTTTTGAGAGGAAAATAATTTATTAATATGATTAAAACGCAATACTTATAGGTTTTTCAATTAGTTTTAACAATACTAATAGTGAACATGATAATTCAGTATAAATTAAATCCTAAAACTACTATAATTTTTTTGTATTTCTTTGGCAAATAATCATGCCGTACACTTCTTTGTTTCCTTTCATTGCTACTTGTTTTAGTCTGTACTTTTTGCTTCTCTTTTTGTTCTTTAGATCTCTCTTCTCTTGAGCTATGGCTATCTGATGATATATCATCACTTTCTTGAGTGATATTTTATTTTGTTATCATTATTTTCTTTTCAATTTTTGCTTGTTATTTGTGATGTTTATCTAAATTTTTCATAGAATTTTCAGTAGGATGAGTTTTTGATTAAAAAAAAAAAAATTCTTCGTGCATCAAGTTAAAAAAAAGTAATATTGAATGCATAGGTTTTCTAACAAACATTGCTTGTACCATGGCAATAGATAAAGTGAAGTGTGCTTATTTAGTTGATTTATGCAATGAAAATAAGTCCAGACAAATCTTATATTTTTAAATTTAAAATTCCTATCGGAATCAAATTTTGCATCTATTGTAAAATCTCAGCCTTATTCAACAATAAAATCAAAGAAAGTAAATGTATAATAAATCAACACTAATATGCGAGTGAATTTTCACTCACATCGAGTGAAAATCAGACCACTGGCATATGAGTGAAAATTCAATCGAAACGAGAGGAAAAATCTCTCACATAGCAGGATAATAGTCTCTCGCTGTACGAGTGAAAAATAAGTCTCTGTCCAGCTATTCGGCAAGATGCTCGTACAAGAAGATTCGCTGGCATCAATGAATCATCGACATATCAGCTTCGCAGTATTTAGCTTATTCACCTTTTTTGACGTACAACGTACGTTTAGCCTGGTAAACTCATCGGCATACAATGATACGACAACGGCTATTAAAATAATTATTTAACCCTTTAAAAGGTTTCTGATTACTTTTTTTGCAGGGTTACAAAATTTCAGATTGAATTAAAAGTAATTTTGTAAAAAAATGCGTGCGTCGGACGCGTGACAGAAGCGAAGCTTCTACGCATTATATCGTAATAAAAAATAGGCCAATGCATTTTAAAAAAAAGCTTTTACAAGTGTTATTTCTAAATTTAGAGTACTGTTCACGATATTCACTCATTATAGAAATTTCTGAAACTTTGTGTATTAATTTCTTACA